>JAULBS010082207.1:0-18899 GCA_032355785.1 Symmetromphalus regularis | reverse complement strand
TATTTATATATAATGATGAGATAATTCTTAAAGGAAATTCATTTATCTTTACAAATATACTTTAACCAACCTTCTACGATGAATAATAAAAAAGTTATCATCAATTAGCCATCTTTAAATTTATCCTTTGTATTACTGCTGAGATATATCAATTCCTGGGACACTTTAAGGCAGTGGAAAGTCTTAAAGGGTTAATTAAGTAGTGTTGGAAAATGGGACCATTTTGTTGAATCATCAATTGTATGAAAATATTTCAGAGACAGCACAACATTTTTTATACAGAAAAATTAGTGTTTGCTTATTAATGTACACTGTACATGGAATATCAGTTGCTTCTAATCAAAATTTTTAAAACAGAAAAAATAACCAATAATGCAAACAGTAACTGATAATAATTTGTTAAGTTTTCATTCATTGCAGTAATTATAAATACATTTAGCCCTTTCTTAATTTTGACTATGATACATGAAATGATGTATACGATTTTGGATTTTATGTTTCCCATGGAAAGCTTCACTTCTGTTTACGTTTACATTATAGGTGTCCATTCTGTGAGGTTGATGAACTCTTCAATGAATATGAAAGCAAATTGTTCTCCTTTGTGGAACGGTAAGAATTTTAAATAAACCACAAATTTAATAAAACTTTGAAATCGTTTAGGTTATCATTTCTGTGTGTGATTGTAAACAAAGGCTGTTTCTTTCAAACCAAAATAACAAAATAATAGTATCTATCATGTTATGAGATGTAGATAAAGCAATTTATTTTGTAATAGCCGAGGTTTACACCTTTTGATATGGTCATTATTTTCTTTGCTTCCTTGCTGTATTGATTTTTTTTTATGTTACGAGATGTAGATAAAGCAATTTTTTTTTTTATGAGGGCCGAGGTTTATACCTTATGATAGGGTGATTCTTTTCTTTGCCTGTATTGATTTAGTTTTTTTTTCAACAGGGGTGTATCAACAGCAAGTGATGGCGATGACTCTCTCTACCAGGTGAACACCCGTCGTCAGGGAACGTGGGCAGACAGTGAGCTGGAGAGAGTAATTAAATCCATTTACAATTTCGGCAGAATACATCGGCGTGAGTTTATTAGTTATTGATGATTTACATATCTTTACAGGACATACAGTTGTATGGTAATAAGATTTCATTCATTAACAATTGTTACTTTCAAACCACATGAATGACAAACCAGTTATATAAAATGCTATTTTAAATAACGGGCATATGTAGTCGAAATAAAAATATAAAGGTAGTTACCTGGAGAATACAAGTCAAAATATACCCAAAAAGAAACATTCCAACCAAAACATTCTTGGTTTTGGTTAAAATAATAAAATGTATCCATACCAAAATATACCTATAATTTAACAAAAACATACCACATCATTCTTTAAAGGTATAGTCCCGTGTAATTTAAGGGGCTAAATGTCTAAATGTTGATTATGAATGAAACTTACCTGCATTTATGATACTAGCTCTCACTTTCATATCACACAAGACATTTTAACTGAACCATGGTAGAGGGAACTCCATGTCGAGTCAATCGATTTTTTCACATTTAAAATTTTTAAATTTCAAGATCATAACTTCTCATATGTTTTCGGTGAAACCATTTCCGCTGTTGAAAGTGCCGATTGAATGACCTCATTTCAGGAAGAATTCGTCCCAAAATAGAATTGGGGGAATACCTATCACGTGGTTCGAAATATATATGTCACACTTAACAAAGCCGTTATTTTTTCTCAATTTATTTATCCATAATTATAATTCATTATTATTTTAAAAACACTGATAATAAGTGAGATGCAGTGGTTATGTAAGTAGTTGAATGAAGTATTTCTATGGAAAAATCAAATGTTTATATTTAAAATTAATTCTTTGTTTGGAAATTAATTAGGTCAAGGATCTGTGGGACAATACATTTAATATTAGCATTAAAATTGTAACTCCAGCTGTAACAAAACCTTAAAAATGTATTTCCACAATTAAAATCTGTGTAAAAAACAAACAAACAAAATTCCCTGATATTGATTAAGAAACACCCTAAAACAAACACCAATGTCTAAAATGCTTGTGTCTATAAGAGCAAATGTCTTACAGGTGTGACATCAACAGGAGATAGTCTGTCTAGTCTTTCCATTGAGCGGTGTCTCTGTAGAGCTCGGCTGTACCGTTCTGACGACAAAAGTGAGACAGCGGGAGAATATGGCCGGTCAAATCGGTTCCTAAAGCTAGAACGATACAAGATTGGGCTAACAGATCTTGGTCTCACCGGGGGAATATCAACACTTCGCCGTAGTGTTGTCAGTTCTGCAACTTCAGCATCTGTATAAAAATAACAATATTATGTACAGTATAACACACTACTAACTCTACAGGGTTCATACAGTAAGACAGCAATGACTATTTCAGCCAAATTTTCCTCATATTTTGTATGATTTAAAGAAAGATATCATAATTAATTAGATCTTAAATTGCAAACAAAATTTTAAATTATTATGCACATCATGTAAGAAAAACATACGGAAAAAATCTATATTAAAAAGAATTTTTTTTTTTAAGTATACTCCATGAATTATAATAACTTTCCAGGAAAGTTCTAAGATATGTCCAATGAAAATGGTTTATTCTCAAATAAAATTTAATTGGTTTACATATTATATTCACTTACCATCATCATCCATGACATATTTTGAGCGGTACACTGGCAGTGGATAATCATATGGATCACGGTAAACCTGGATATCAAAATGTTTATTAATGTTTTAAAATATAACTGTAATGACTTATGTAGGACAACAATGAGATTTGAAATATTTAGTTTTCTATTTTTTAAATGTATTTTAACACTCTTTAACAGTATTTAGTATATTTTACACAGGGCATTAACCCTAGTGAGGATACATCCCTCAACTTTTTGGACAGAGGGTAATTCTATATAATTATTCCTCCACCTTTTGCTTCGAAAAATTAAGATAAAATACCTGAATAATAATCTTTTCCAATATTTCTCTTTATGATATCAATGTAACACTTAGCCATATCACCGATAAATATCGAACATTAATATTTTACTTAATATTTACAGGGTATGTTAGTACAAAGCAAAGTATCAATTCATGCATGCATATTACATATGAGAAAGCTGGCCACCACCAGTAATACCCAAAGACACAATTTAAAAAGGAACTAGAACAAACCAAACCCATATTAAATAAAATTATAAACTTTTAAAAACAGCCATATTTAGCATCATGGCAAGTAACAATAATAAAAGAAACAATTGTTGAATGCAATGATTTCTTTCTACTCATAGAATTAACATGTCTCCCATATATGAAACCAGAGCCAGCTTTAGCCTAACAGTAAAATAATCACATTTTCTGTAATTAACAATTAAATATCAGATTTTCTTCACTAAAATAGATATTATTGGAAAAAACTATTTTAACAGATTAAAAGTGGTAGAACATATGCATAGTAATATAGATGCACACTAATTAAGAAAAAGTGTTTGTTATATTAAAATCCAAATGTGTATATCATGTGACTGAAGTGGGTGATTACCTTACTGAGGTGGTACCTGTGTCTTACACTGGGATAGTCTGTGTAATCAAATTCTAAGTCGCTGTAGTTTCCTACAAAACAGAAACACAGGAACATGCAGCATGCACTATTGTCTAGTTTATCCCAACAACATGGTAACACGCAACATGCAGGGATAGTTTAGTAGCACAGCTTGTTCTGAAGCTTGTTAAAAACCACTAAAATTATTATCAAAGAGATGTGTTCTCTCATTCCGTTATCAAATAGCTAGCACCAATACAGGCTGTGCCTGTTAACAATGAGTTTTAAATTAAACATGTTCAATAAAATATTCTGAAATAAAAATTGGATATCTGCTATCATTCAGTTATATAATTATCCAATAGATTATTCCTTGAAAGGTCCTAAGAAAACTAGGTGGTGGTGTTTCAAACAAATATTTGTATAAAATCCCCCAAAACAGAACAAACTAGAACAATTATAACCAAGATTGATGCCTGAATGTAACTATATTTACTTAATATATTCTAGGTTTTGAGATTATTAATAGCAACTGCATGTTATAAAGTTTTTATCCCACACCATCTACAATGATGCTACAGATATTATTATCTACAGAATCACTAAACTTCATTAGTTTAAGTCATCATTAGGATTCAGTAGTGCTTGTTTGGGATTTTCGAATTACAAAATGTTTAGGACTGCCCTTAGGCCCTCCATAATAAACATCGTGTTGGCAATATTAAACAGACCCACTTTAATTATTAATATGTGAAAGTAAAACAGATTTTGCATGACCCACACCAATCAGCAGATACAACTGAAGTCCAATGTGAATGGCAACTACCTGTCAAGATATAAAATCAGAAACTCCAGAGCCATTCCTTTACAAATTACAATTTCATTGTATCACCTAAGGACTAGGATCTGTGCACGTGCATGCGTGTACATGTAGGTGGAAGGTACAATAACACTTAAGATGATTATATGCACTGCATGCAGTTAATTGTGATCACCGGGTTGAGACACATGCCAAGTTAGATGCTGTTCCTACCAGCCTGTTCTCATGGTAGTGGCCTGTTGGGTGGAAGTAATGGTCATGACCCCAATACCTGCGACCCATATGTCGCCTATAGGCCCGACAAACCAAACAGTTTTTCTCACTGTATACAGCCAGGCACTTTTCGCAGTAATCTGGTAACAAATTAGTTTACAAAATTGCAATGTAAACATAATGTTATCTACAGCAACCCATCTGAAAATACTACTAATTTTTATTTTCAAAAATATATTCCAAACTAACAAACTTCTATAGCAGGTATCTATATTCTATATTAAAACATTAAAAAAAATAATATGTAAGATAACAGGAAATTAAATTCTGAAGATTCTGTAATTTCTTTTTTAGAAATTATTATTTCACTGATTTGGACCACTTGTTAGGTTTTAGCATAGTTCCTAAAAATGAGTTTGCACTGTCCGTCTTTCTGCACACAATAAAATAAAAATAAAATTCATGATATGTGGCTACACTGCTATCTCTAACAAGTACTTGTCTTTGATACCTGCAATAATGTATTTCAATTTTAAGTGGAAGCCAGTACAATTAATTACTGAATAATGAATACTTAACTCTTAGAAGATACACAGTAAATGAATAATGAGGCTAACTGAATTCAGCACAATTAATGTGTTTTATAACAAAAGCTAACTACCTAGACTGGTGTACAAATGCTAATCTACCTAAACTTGTTCGACTGGGAGACCGACTGAGACTGTAACTCCTCCTTTTCTTGGTTTTTGCATACTTTTCTGCTGGACCACCGGGAATCCGACCAATCAGATCTGAATCAAGCTACAAAAGAGTTTACATCATGTAACAAAATACATACAGTATTCATAAAAAAAACCACGACAGTCTAACAGAACTGAATCTCAAGGTTGTGAACATTATTTTAAATTTGTAAATACTGATACACAACAATCTTTAAAATAAAATAGTTTATGTTGTCAATATTTAATGTATGCAAAATGTTATATAGATATTTTCAGGTTGGTCTCATTTAATACAAATTCATCAAAAGTTTAATTTGCATAATAAAAAACATTTTTTTAAAAATATTATTTAAATTGAAGTTTTCCCTTTATAAAAATCTAACCTTCCTGACCACAAATGGTGGTCGTGCGACAGTTTGAGTGAGATCAATATCTTCAAGTCGTTTGCTAAGATAGGGTGATGGCGACCTAGAACGAGAAACAGAAGCTAAGGTAGGCTGCATGTACCTTTCAGTTAAGCCTGGCACCACACAACTTCTAGAGCGGGACCTGTGGAGAGACAGAAAGAGAAAGTGAAGCAAGACGAAGTTTCAAAGCATGCAAATAGTTACTTTAAATAAAGAACAGAAGTTTAGATGTCCGACACTTAACTGCCATATAAATGTTTGCATTTGCTTCATATAAATACGTGTTTGAATCCATGTATATGATAGTTAAGAAAATTTGTATATTTATGTGTGATAGCGTAATGGTGGAGGCTAACAGGATTGTAACATATTTACTGTGTTGGAATGTTCAAAATAATATAAAACTTTAAAAACCATAGTCAATCAAATTTCATGTACATGTAGCTGTACCAGTATAATATTTTTACAAATCAGTTAGAATGATTTTCTAACTCATGATTTTAATCTGGCACTTATTAATTTATAAAATCAAAAAGAAATGCTTTAAAATATGCAATTCTTCTACAAATAACAGCACTTTTATTAAAACAAAATTATTTAAGTTTACTTCTACATAGAATTTTTACTTCCATTTACTACAATGAAATGAATAAATTCATTTTTTTTTTAAAGCCTATAATAAAGTGAGTTTGTGCAACCTTTAGACTAACAATGATGTCATTTTTGTGATATCATGTGTCGATTTTACCAACAGAAACAGAGATTGCAGGATAAGAAGTGCTAAGTAACTTTTAGAAAAACAGTGGCATAGCCTGGTGTGAAGCAATTAAATATAAAATGAAAGCAGGTTTAAAAGAGATGCTGTAGAAATATAACACACAAGCAAAGGCAAGAAAATAGTGTAATCAAGAACAGACTGGGTACCTCAACCAATAAAATATCAAAAGAATGTAAAAAAACATTTAGCATTATCTAATGTGGTTCCCTGCATGCACAATCTGTCACAGAGTATGGTAATTCCTTGTGTAAACAATCAAATAAGAAACAGTAAGCAAGCAGAAAACAAGAAAGCCATACTATTATAATGTACTGATGCTTACCATCAAATACGCACAGCACCATCTGAACATCCTTAATTCCCCCACCCCCACCGCATCATAAAATAGAGCCAATCATAAATGGTAGATAATAATCTGGTAGCCATTTAAGAAGTTAGGCATTTCATGTTAAAATGTGAACACAGATACATGAAGTATTATTTCATACAAGAGGAAAATCTCCAGACATGTATATACAGTGGGTTCTGTCTAACTGGATCTCTGTGTAAACTTGGGCTCTGTCTACTCTGGATCTCTGTGTAAACTGGTCCTTTTTCTAAAGCCCCGTCCAGCTACCATTTATCTCTTAGGTATAAATCTTTGTGTAATCCATATTCTGTCTACTCCTGACTCCGTATCAAAAATCAAGAACAAGAGAACTGTTCATGTATTAACGACCTCAGTCTACACTGGATTGGGATTTCACCGAATGACGGGCTGGTTAATTAGTTGAACAATGATAGCATACAAAATGTACTCGCATTCGAATGAAGTTTACTCTAATTGCGGTAGGCCGTTAGATCAATTAATATTAGTGTGTGTTGATACCTAACTTTCACTCTTATGAATTCGGTGAGTTATAGTAAGTTATACATGTCAACAATAACTCTGCATGAACTCTGTCTAAACTGGTCCTCTGTGAAAACCGGACTATTTCAATGGTATGAAGTGAGTCCAGTTAAGACAGAGGCTACTGTAAATGTTTCAAAAAATTTCATTAAAATCTGAGAGATAAGTGGATACCATCAACAAATAGCAAACATTTAAATACAAATAATTCCATATGAATATATACAATTGAATATTAAATCCTATTACACATGCTTTAATTTCATTAATAGTATCTGATTATGTTACAACATATCCAAGTAATAACATAATTGAAGAAAAGCACTTCACTCAGGAATGTATTCATGTAAACAACAGACTTGGAATTTGAGAATGTCTGAGCAAATGTTACCTTGCCCTTCTTGGACTGCAGGCACGTTTCACTCTCAACCGACGCAGCCTCTGCAAAATAACAAAGATGTAAGTAAATAATCCATAATTTTAAATATATTTTCTTTTTAGTATCTTACTTCAATTAGCTTTATTTGAATTCACCAAATGGTTAGACAATTATTTTCAATATATACATTATAAATGACAAATTATATTTCAAGTTGAACCAATGACTAGATCCCAAGTTATAGCATTCTAATAAAAATTACTATCTGTGAACGTGTGAGAAGCTAATATATAAAAGATCAATTGTTGCTCACTAGAAAGAATAACCTATGTTACAGTAGTGGGTTTCCACTAAGGACCATGAGTTGCAAACATTGTATGTTTCACACATACTAACTGCTGAATTAAAAATCTAACATGGTTTCATTAAACAAACAATTTCTTTCTTTTCTCTAAGGTAAAACACATATACTATGATACCAAGTCAACAACTTTTGACATGTTGTTATAAAATATAATTCAATGCAAATGTTTTCTACAGAGCTCGTGATTTAAGTTATCTTCTGAGATGACAAGGATAGTCTAAAATGAGTTGTATGATATTCAAACAGTGTTAGTATATTAAAATGAAGTATTAACTAGATCAAAATACCCTTTCCTCCTCCAATGCCTCATCTAATGCATCAAGTTCTGGAGACAGGGACTGCTTGATGACAGTTGATGTGGAAAATTCAAGCTTTGGTGCAATGCCCTAAAGTACAAAACACAACACTAAGTATGGTGACAATATATATGAAACTTATCATGGGATGATAGTTGACCTATATACTCATGCATGGACTGCATATGCAGTCTCGTAATTAACAAATAATGTCCTGCTGGATCATTCCATGTCAGATCAACAAATGGCTTCCAACACTACATCTTAGAATTGCACAAAAAATATATATGTCAAAATATCCATTACAAAATGATATCCTGAAAATGTTAGCTTAATCAGATGATTTTTCAAATTTTGGCAAAGGTTTGAAGTTTTGTATTTTTGTCAGATTTGTGGCATTTTTAATGTGAATTTCAGCAACACTTTTGATTATCATTTTCAAAACTTCATACAAACTGTAATAATTATCACAAGAGCTTTCCAATTTAGTATTTAAACTAATCAGACAATGGAGAATCCAAATTTATATTCATATTAAGTGTAAGATGTGTAGGGAAGAAGTTGTGGTACCATATACCACTTCAACAAATTTTACCAATAATATTTGGTGTCACATACAAATACAGTATGAATATCTCTAGGGGTGTAGGTCCCACAGATTTGAAACTTTACTGATTTATTCTTCATATAGGTGTCATCAACCAGTAAACATATCAAAGATGTGTTCTGCCTACTTTGGATTTTATTATTTTTTTGAAATGGTCTTCACAAGATCCACAATTGATCTGGATATTGCATGTGAAATTCATGATGCACATGCATGACTAACCCCTTCCAATATTAAAGATCTTTAAAATACCTTTGGATTCCCTCTCCAAGCTATTTTAATATGTTCACGTTTTGGTGTGACCTAACTTTAGAGATAGAACATATATATATGGTAGGAAAGAATTTATAATGTCAAAGGAAATAACTCGTATTATCCAAAGAGTTATTTCTCGACATTATAAATTCTTTCCTATATTAAATGACTGAAGTTCCATACCCCTAGAGATATGACCGTATTTGTATGTGACACCAAATATTATTGATAAAATTTGTTGAAGTAGTATATGGTACCACAACTTCTTCCCAACACATTTTACACTTAATATGACTAGAAATTTGGATTCCCCTTTGTCTGATTAGTTTAAATACCAAATTTGAAAGCTCTGCGATAATTATTACAACTTTTATAAAGTTTTGAAAATGATAATGAAAAGTATGAAGGAAATTCACACACAAAAAAATGCCACAAATCTGACAAAAACACAAAACTTCAAATCTCTGCCAAAATTTGAAAACTTATCCGATTAAGCTAAAATTTTCAAGATATCATTTTTTAATGGATATTTTGACATATATTTTTCTTAACCAATTGAAAGACGGAGTGGTGGAAAATTGTCAGAAAATCTGTTGATTTGACATGGGTCCGTCCGCCCACTTCCACGGTGCAGCCACATAAGCTACTCTTTCTGAGCAAGGGATCATTTATATACGACACGTTTTCCCTACGACAGGACTACGGCATTTGATAAACCAATTGTGCACCAGTAGGAGGCGGGGATTTGCTATTTTATGTATATTTTACAACTTACCTTACTTCTGTACGTTGTTCGCTTGATAATGTTTGTTCACGGTTAATTTTTTTAAGCATCTTTGGAATGTGCTAGATAATGGTCACGCGACTGAACTGGTGCTGTGATAATTTAAATAAGGAACAATTAAATAAGTAAATAATATTATTATTTTATGTATATTTTACAACTTTTCTTACTGCTGTGAGTAGCATTGGATCCATAGGCGAGTCCAGGGAGTCCGTATTTTTTTTTTTTTTTTTAAACATTTTTTTTTTTTACATTTTCTGAGTGGAAAGATGTAAAAATTAACAATTTTTTCCTGTCCTATTCATTCATCACATTTGGACCCCCCTCTTCAGAAATCCTGCATCCGCGCCTAGTATGGTAATGTTTGTTCCCGGTAAATTTTTTAAGGTCCCTTGGAATATGCCAGATAATCGTCACGCGACTGGACTGGTGCTGTGATAAGGTGTAGCCTTTATATGTAAAGTAAAGTTTGTTTAATTTAACGACGCCTCTACAACACATTAATTTTTATCTTATCATCGGCTACAGAACGTCGATCATATGGTCATTCTGACATATTTATTTAGAGGAAACCCACTGCCGCCACATACGCTACTCTTTCCGATTAAGCAGCAAGGTGTCTTTTATTTGCACCGTCCCACAGATAGGACAGCACACACCACGGTCTTTAATGAACCAGTTGTGGACCACTGGTTGGAACGGAAAACTGCCCTAACTGCAAATGGGTCCACTGAGAAAAATCGATCCGACGACCGACCGGTTCAAAGGTGAAAACATTACCGTTTGACCTACTCCCCGCTCCCTCCTTTACATGAATTCAAAAGTTACGATAACTTGATTGCAGAATCATAATAATATATATATATATTTTCTTCTTTTTTTTTTCTTTTTTTAATCTGGTTTGTATTTGTGTGATTTATTACTAAAATATGTTAAAGTACTGAGCACTTATATTATTCACAAGTACAACAAATAAAGTCAACTATACAAGTGTACGTGAAACAGAATATTGACAGACCAACTGCCTTTACTTAATTTTCGCCCCACCCCACCCCTATGTTGCTGGCCCTGTGCGACTGCATGGTTCGCACACCTCTAAATTGGCGTAAATCCCGAGGTGTCATGGGGGGGACACGTTCCTCCACTTTTTGGACAAGGGAGATATCTATATAATTATCCCCGTCCCCCACGTTTTGCTTCGAAAAATTAATAATAATCTTTACCAGTATTTCTCTTTATTGTATCAATGTTACACTTAACCATGTCGTCTTAGCGCACATGGGGTCTATAATGGCATCAATCCTGGGGGGATACATCCTCCCCACTTTTTGAATAGGGGGATGATTCGTCCCCCAATTCTTTGGACAGATGGATGTTCCGTCTCAACCCCAACTTCTAGGAAGCGATTTTCGTCCTTGCCCCTAACGCTGGAATTGGAAATATATACAACTTTGGTTTTATAGTTTATAGTTTCTATTTTTTATTATTTAATTTAGTTCAGTTTTGGTAATGTCCGCAAGCTGTATATTATAGAGAAATGTTAATTTAACTTATTTTCATTATAAGTTAAAATACGAGTGTCGGACAAAAACGTCGACATAATTAACTTTGTGACTGTCAAATCTATAAAATTGACAAATTTGTACCAATGTCCCTGACAGGCCGTTTATTTCTAGGACTGATTCAGTTTAAAATATGTGCACTTTGCTAGACATGAAAGCACATATTATAGCGTTTATATTCCAGTCTTGGACCACTGGATGGAATAGAAAATAACCCAGTGGTTCCGCTGAAGACAATGGATTGAATGTCAGATCGCTCCTGAATTGAAAGATCACCCACACGCTAATGTCTTGCTTCAATATTTAAATTAAAACAATATCAAGCAACGATTTTCAGAATTTCTGTTCGCTCTTATTGTCCAGAAGCGGATCTAGGGGGTCCAGGTGTCCAGACACCCCCTTTTCCGTAATTTTTTTTTTTTTTTTATTATAATAATTTTATTTTACATGTTACGAGTAGAAGGACATGAACATTAACCATTACCCATCACATTTGGATCCCCCCTTTTCCGACATCCTGCATCCACGCTTGTTGACCAACTGTGTATTCACAAACACGTTTTCCATTGTATTGCAGTAAATCATTTAATTATTTAAACAGTGGATTTAGCAAGTTTTGTGGAAATACATTTCAACTGTAAAGATGAAATTTCACGTTTAAGAACAGGTTTTTTTTTCACAAAACTTGTTAAGTCCTAAATTTAGACAAAAGTTAATGGGGATAACCACATAATTTGCATGTTTCTTGAATTCATTATTATACAACAGCTTATACATAGTTTTCAGGGTCTTGTCACCTACAGGCCTATACATTCACTATGAATTTCAAAATTTGTTTTTTCTCAAACTGATTCCATATGGACTTAGCGACTTTTGATAAAAAGTATTTTTAAGTGTTAGTCTCAGGCCCATAGGATCTACTTTGAGTTGGGGGGGGGGGAGGCACTGACGGATATCATATTTTGGTAACAATGGCAAATATTAACATGTAAAGGAAACAGGCTCAAAAGTGCCAGCCCCTTGACACCCTCCCCCACCCCCAACCATCCCCCACCTCCTACGGCCATGAATATTTGAGCAATCAAAAACTAATTCCACTAGACAAAAGTAATTTTTCGTGATTAACAACAATAAACAAACAAAAACTATTCATTTTTTATTTATAAAAATATATAACAAAATATACACGTCTACCAACATTTACAATATATAAAATATACGTGTATGTGTTAGGTATCAGCAATAAGCAGTATGTACATGTATTAACGTATCAGTATTCAGGCACATAGTTCAGTAATTCATTAGTTAACCCACTGGGGCTGTTAACTGTCCACGGGTCTGTTATCTCATCCACCAGGGTTACCAATCTACAGGGCCAGCAGACGTACAAACAAACTGGTCCAGCCAAAATACAAAGAAACCAACTTTACGTGATTATTTTTGAGTATTTTAAATGTTATTGCTGAAATTAGATCTACTTTCAAAACTGGTTCCAGTTCCACTGGCCCTGCGATAAGACTAAGGTCCCTAGGTTCTGGACCCGCTTTAAGGTTTCTAGTCACCCACCAGAGCTTCTAGTCGTCCACAAGTGTTTCTAGTCACACTAGGGTCGCTAGTGACCCGCAAGGGTTTCTAGTCGTCCACCAGGGCTTCTAGTCAGCCATACGGGTTTCTAGTCACCCACCAGGGCTTCTAGTCGTCCACAAGGGTTTCTAGTCACACTAGGGTCGCTAGTGACCCGCAAGGGTTTCTAGTCGTCCACCAGGGCTTCTAGTCAGCCATAAGGGCTTCTAGTCACCCACCAGGGCTTCCAGTCGTCCATTAGAGCTTCTAGTCGTCCATTAGGGCTTCTAGTCGTCCATTAGGGCTTCTAGTCACCCACCAGGGCTTCTAGTCTTCCACAAGGGTTCCTAGTCACACTAGAGTCGCTAGTGACCCGCAAGGGTTTTTAGTCAGACACAAGGACTGGTGAAGTATACTAGAAGCAGGTGAGTTGTGAATATCTAGTTTCTATGTACAGATTGCACTCAATCCCCGCAAGGGATACTCGACATTAACCGTACTGGTTAAGATTACACTTCTGCCGCACTCGCTGTGCCATTGATGACGTCACGACCAATCCAAACACGCCACGTGGCGCCATTTTCGTGCACCGCTCCAGCCGACCGTAGACGTCGTTGAGGAACGAGCACGTGACACAAATGTACCGCAGAATAATAAAGTGAAGCCATAACTTGGCAAGTTTCCAATATAAGTTTGTGTTTATGATATGATGTATCACAGATAAAAGACTAATGTCACATAATGCAGAGTGAGGGATGTAAACCGGTATCGTAGCAACCAGTTTCGTAGTAACCGGTATCGTAGCAACTGATCTCGGCGAGTGCCAGCACCCAGCTGTATGTGTCGACCATTACTACAGTCTTTTATTCGTAGCAGCTGTAAAAGAAAGAAAAAACACGTCAAGTACTGAATATTCAAAATCAATATCATTAGCACTTGCATATATTTTGTTTAATATTACCGCCATTAGTATATTACATAGTTGTTTTTTTATAAGAGATACATAGAACTTAATATGCAATAGCCTAGGGTATCCACATATAATCAAATCATAACCTCTAGCATAGACAGCATTAGGCAGACGAGGCGCTTGCCTCGTCTAGAATTTCCGCAGATTTGTTTTATTTTTTCCTCATGATACTGATATTTATTATCCACATGGTTCAAGCTCCCAGCGTTTGGGTTTACCTCGGCGTTTTTCCCTCTCTGGCTACTCCCCAGATAACAATTCCTTGATTTTCAAAGACGTAAAACAGTATTCCACCATGGGCTTCTTTTAGATACTGGTTTAAGGGTATGCAGACGACATCCTGTTGGAGTGAAAATGGATACTACGTCGCTTTCTGGGAACAAAACTGAACGAAAAAGTATGGATGTCGCCATCTTTAATCACTTCATCAGTTAGAAACATTGCATTATCTGACGGTTGTCGTAACCATGATCTAGACAATGTGTCCTGGATGTTTCAAATAAACAGTTGATTGAAAGTGTATTGATATTTACCTCATTGCAGTCTCAGTCCTTCCATCCATAAGCCTTTGGGCCAAATCGGAAGCAGAGTTTCTTTGGGAACTTGCCGTTCTTAGGAACTTCACTGAAATAACCAGCTGTTCGACAGAACCTAGAACAAAATAAACAATCATATAACAATTCAACACTTTGTAATATAAGTAAATAAACATTACATTTTGTTTCAAATATTTAATCTGTAAGATTATCTCAACATTGTTTACAAATCAAAGATAAACCGTAACCTGATTTTGACAGCATGCATAAAACTGATTGGTTACTTCGCTTCAGTGGGCTGGCCTTAAAGGATGCAGTGATATGATTGGCTTTAACTAAGTTATGTTTGGGAACGCCCCGCGATCTTCAAATTATGATTGATTGGCAGATATTTGAACTGACAGGTAACACCCTTATAATAAATTGAAATGACTTAGTAACATAGTTCAAATCCAGTAGACATAAACTGATTATTTTGTACTTCATTAACCGATTTGTTTGAAACTTTTCATTAATATATAGATACTGCACCATACCAAAAACAGTGAATGTTTCTTTTTAAAACAATGTTTCTTCATGAAGAAATATGACAATGACCAAAGAAAATGATTTGTTTAAATCGTTATTAAATAAAACGTGGATCTGTATCTAGGAGAATTTTTGTATTTATTTGACAATTGTTTCGTTTTTGATTGATATTTTAATACTGAGGTATCAATATAACTTTTGACTGCTATTTTTAATACTGTGGCATTAAGAAACAAACCATTTAATAAAGGTACTAAATAAACTTTGGGTGTAATGTACCTAATGTTTATAAGACGTTTAAATAGTCTATAAAGGGGGTATTCATTTGAAAACAATGCAACTGCAGGTGTCTGTATATATGGTTCACTTGTTGAGAATGGTTCGTTTACGACAAACAGAACAAGCTCTGACGTATGTCATCTCTAGTTACCTCATAGCGCGACTCAGTTTCTCGTACGTCATGCCTGGGTTGTTTTTCTTCCTGCCCCACATGTTAGCCACGGCTTCTGACTGGACGAATTTGAAAACCCCTGCCTCTTTGTCTTCCCATTTGAGGAGGGAAGGGTTGAGTTGGGGATCTCTAAGAAGATCTCGTACGAACTCCCACAGGTGGTTGCCTTTTGATGCTGAAAAACACAATTACAAAACTATTATTTACAGTTCTTAACAAATTTTAAAAATATATATACTAGTATTTTTTTTATTATTTAGTGCAGCCGTAGGTGGGAAAGTATTTTAAATCTCAATAATTCCACTTAAATTTGATGATGTGTTTTGGTTCTTTTTTAAAGTATGATCTATTTTTTTTTTTTTTTTAAGTATGATCTATTTTCTTAGTATTCTCTAAAAACAACTTTTTATGACCTAAAGTTAAAATACTGTCAAATGTTTCATTTAGGTATATGACACTGATATTTGGAAAAGACAACACACGTGCAAAATATTCACATTAACACGCGCTAAAACAGTTTTATAACACGCATTCATCCAATGCACACCCACTATTAACGTGGGCCAGGAATACATAAAATTCATGACAAGTCCCACATTGAAAAATCTTGGAATTTGTTTTCAATTCTTGCTATTCCAATCATAGATTCAATTTTAATGAACCAATATCTTGGACTTTCGCATATGTAATTAATTACAAACAAACTCGACTAATTTAGCTAAAATGCACATGAAATTTACTAGTTTCAGCAAGATATTAATCACATGGCTACTCTACATCACGAGGGCACGTAATTGAAATAAAAGGGAAGCTACTCACGGGAAGGAGATTTTCTCTTGGGTAGTTTGTCTGTAGACGATCGTTCGACGTCGCAACAGCCGTCGTCAGATGAGCTGGACGAAAACCGTCTCTTCTGTGTGGGTGCGTACTTGTACGATAACGACGGCGACATGACCTCGTCGTCGGAGAAGCTGAAGCGGTCGGTGGCGTCTGAACTGGTGGATGACCTTGAGAAGTTGTTGTAGTTTTCTCTGTAGCTTTCCATGTCTGATTCTGAGAAAATAACAAAATAATTCGTAAATATTTATTTTCCTATAATTTTATTACAAATCTAAAAACGTATTATGCTGTTTAAATTGTGTATTCGAAACCCTTTTTATTACTAAAAAGTACGGGTGTCCCAGGGGCACAGGCCCTCTAAATACAGAGATTAAAAAAAATTAATCTCTTTTTTTACTTTAAAGAATCCGAAGATCCTTTAGGGCCCACCCTAGATGTATTTTCTGGATCCGCCACTGCATATTTACGAACCAGGTTCTGATTATATTCCATAAAGATTAACATTTTTAAAATCAAAGATCAACAGAAACGAATTTTTAAATAAATAAACAACAATTAAACTATTGAATGAAATTATTGAAAGTTAAATACATTTGTACATTTTTATGTATTTTCGTTTACAAACAACCAATGAAATTGATATGCTCTATAATTACCTCCACTAACGTAGCCACAGTCCATGACGTCAGAAATTTCAAACTTTGACCCGATGTCGTATGTGTGTCCCGCTATGTCGACAAATTTATCTCCCAACTCGTCAATAAATACAGCAATGTCGTTCAGGTCGATATCTGTAAAAATCAACAAATAATACTCAATAAAAAGCAGGTCCATGATATAAAACAAAAATTCTAATTATAAACAACTCACTAATTAGAAATTAAAATTTAAAAAATAATTTAAAGTATTTTTAATTAAATTTTAAATAATTGGATACATATTTAAGAACTATACGAACAAAAACTTTAAACTTTTAAATAAAAAATAAGTAATACAATTTTTTTTTTAATTAAATATAAAATTATGAAGTATTTTTATACTGAATTCAAACTTTAATTGTGATAAATATATAAGCATTTGATTTCAGACTAAAAATTTGGAAATAAAATGAAATACGTTTTAAGAGTTGCTTAGATTTAAGACTAAACATTTGGAAATAAAATGAAATACGTTATAAGAGTTGCTTAGATTTAAGACTAAACATTTGGAAATAAAATGAAATACGTTTCAAGATTTCTTGAAATTCTTTCCCGATCTAGAACACACCCAGATGATCTACCTTGCCTCTTTTGAAGTGAAATGATTAATCGAGGTACATACTCTACATTTTAACCCTCATAAACCTAAACACCAACCACGCTAACGTGACAAACACGCCTGCAGGTAAGTGAAGGTAATTACAGGTGAAATGTAATTAAATTGATTGATTTCAAATCACTTACTGCAGCCGGAGGTTCCGTCATCCATCGTCTGGTCGGACCTGGAGGGGTTATAGCCGTCTTCCAAGAAAGGGTAGCTATCTGGGTTCACAGAGTCGACGTTAGGCGGGGCCGTGAAAGTAGCTGAAAGTGAAATGACGTCATTTATTTGACATGTTTCAGATTGATATCGTGTTAATGCGAGGAAATAACAATTAAGCCTCGACTGTTAATGATCTTGCGTATATATCTGATGAGAAGTGTCACTGGGTGTGAAAAGACATTTATCATCTTGATTAAAATTGCGTACGTTCTAAATTAAGTTCTCACATTGCAGTACAGTCTTAAGCTGGTATTACCAGTAATGTTCTGCAATCGATATCTGAGAGAAATAAAGAATTTGAATATCTCAGTGAAATGCCTCTATATAATAACAATTATGTTTTGATTCAGTAATTATTTTAATCAGTCATTTCACTTAAATTCAATACTTGGTATGCATTATATATTTTTAGTATTATCATTCATCCATCCATTCACCCATCCATCCACCCATCGATCGATCGATCAATCCATCCATCCATATCTAACCATCTAATTCTCCATTAATCCATATTTTATGTATGTATGTGTGTTTGTGTGTGTGTGTGTGTGTGTGTGTATGTGTGCATGTGTATGTGTGTGTATGCGAGTGTGCATGTGTTTGTTTATTTATTTACTTATCTATTTATTTAATGATATAAGTGTGTGTGTTTTTTATGTGTGTATTTATGTGTGTATTTATTTGTTTTTGTATTTATATATGTATTTATTTATTTACTGATATAAGTGTGTGTGCGTATTTATGTGTGTATTTATTTGTTTATGTATTTATATATGTATTTATTTATTTACTGATATAAGTGTGTGTGCGTATTTATGTGTGTATTTATTTGTTTATGT
>JAULBS010082196.1:0-17723 GCA_032355785.1 Symmetromphalus regularis | reverse complement strand
TTTAACTAGGTTTACTACAGACCTCTGTTGTATCGTTAACACGCCGTTTAACTAGATATCTGTTTGGCATGTAATAGCTATTTATAAAACTTTTTGACATCCCCTTGTACACATACTTTTTAACTAGGTTTACTACAGACCTCTGTTGTATCGTTAACACGCCGTTTAACTAGATATCTGTTTGGCATGTAATAGTTATTTATAAAACAATACTGTAGATCTTGAAATTAATGCGATCATGATATTAATGCAAAAAATGCTAGTCCATGTTATTCGCATTAATAATGTGACACATTTATTTTTAACTTTAGTGCATATGTGATGGATCATTCAAACAAAATAAAACAAAAATTGAAATACCAGTTCATGATAATCGCTCATCACACTTTATTAAAAACTTATTAAAAACAACTTTTTCTGGTGTTGAAGCCTTTGTGGGGTCGGGCAGACCTGTCGGCAATTTCTTGTTGATAGTAACGTACTTGTACATTCTTGGAAGGAAACGCTTGTAATGATCTGCTAATATTTTGTAAGTTTTGGGGGACTTTACAAGTTACGTAACTTTCTTTTATTAGGTAATTAACCAATTAACCAATGATCATTTGAGTATTCTCAATTATGCAAGTCTCAGCTCACGTTATGAGATTACGGGCAGACCCAAAATTGCTTGTGGTTGAAATGGTTAGTCGGAATTCAATAGTGCCAACATTGATACAGTATTTAGTGTCTGCTAACAGTGAGTCAATGGTATTATAGTAAATGGAGGCACAATACTAGGCTATCAGTATGTTAAAGGATGGACTATATACCATCAATGAGCCAGGTTGGGCTGCCTGGCCAAAATGCTGGTGAACCAGTAGTAAAGCTATTGGTGACTCCCTTCTGGCCCCAAAACAATATTCTTTAGAGATTAATCTTTTTAACAGACAGTGAAAATAGTTTTGATATTTCTCAGTATTTTGCTTTTTCTAATTAACTTATCATTCATTCATTTTTTTAAATACATGTAAGTCCCAATTTAAACCCAGTGAGATAAGCAAATGTTCCCAATTTGTTGTATAACCCATAAAAACAAAATCAGTTACAATTTTAAAGTGGGATCTTACTGGTGTAAAGTAACTACCATTATTGTCTGCTATTTCTAGGAATTGTACAAATTACATTAGTACATTTGCCTTTTTTACCATGTATGCAAGTTTATATTTATGTTATAGGACTAGCATCACTGATCTGTTTGGTAGAGCGTGACTGTGACACTATGATGGGAGACAATGGAGGACATCTTGCTGCTCACTTGGCTGCGAAGTATAACAAGACTGACTGTCTGAGATTTCTTGTTAAGCAGGGAACTGGACTTGATGCAGTTCAAGGAGAGGGCAAAGCTTTAGCTCATGTGGTATGTACTGTGGCATTATAGCAATGAAATGACAATATGGGAGGGGTATATCTGACTAGTTTAAGGTTTCTGATTAAGAAGAGAACATGATTTGATGCAGTTCAAAGTAAATACAGAGTTTTAGTTCATTGCATAGTATTGTGACAATACTATGATGGGAAATGTTTAGTAAGTGATAAGGCCAACTTTGAGGTTTCTAAAAAGCAGGGAACTGGACTTGGTGCAGTTCAAGAACTTGGCAGGCTTTAGCTTATGTGTAAATACAGTCATACTATGATGGAGGATGGGCAGAGTTGGGGAACATGGATAATGACATTCTGACATGTGGTAATATCACAAAAAACACTACCATTTGTAAAACACAGACAATTAATTGTGTCCTGGAGAGGTTTTATGTATAATTATGTATATATTATTATTACCAAATATATTGGTGAATGCATTTCTTTCATACTATTTTTCCATTCCTATAGACTACAATTAACATTAATTTGTAGGCTGCATTTAATGGATCTGTTCAAGTTCTTCACTGGTTGCTTGAAAAAGGGGCCGACCCAAGCTTTCAAGATTGTGAGTTTATGTATTTTTTACCTACATTATTATATTTTGTATATATACTTTTTGTACCAGGTATTTAAAAAAAATTATATAGTAAATAATCATTTTATTTAATCTTCATTTACATTACAAATGAAATTTTTTGTCTTTTATATTTTTCATATATCATAACTATTACAATATTTTGACCACCATATTAAGGATTTTCAACATACAGGGGTCATCCATGAAGTGTCAAAATGTTTCTGGATATTTTTAAGACACACCCACACCCTTGCTATTCTTCAGCATGCAGAAATAGGCCTATAACACTTCAATGCACTCACCCATTGACTGTTCCATGATATTTTATGGATTACTAATCACAAATTCTTTCTTTTTAACATAGGTAATATACAGCAAACATTTTGGTTTTCACATTACATTATTGTTCAACAACCCCACAATGTTTATGCATTAAATGTTGTAATTATCTATTGATGATTGATGTACATGACTAGTGTTATTTGTTCAGATAACGGCAACACCCCTGGTCACTATGCTGCTGAGGGAGGAAAAGCTGACTGCTTGAACTGTTTCCTTCAACACAATGGGGTGTCAGACATCCACAACCTGCAGGGAAACACACTGTTCGATACAGCTAGAAAACATGGACACCCTCTTCTCATGCAGAAAGCAGGTAAATAAAGAAAAGCAGGTTTGGGATAGAGATTTAATAAGCTTTTCTTCAATCTTGGTTCAAAAAAAGTCAAATCCATCATTATGGCCACCTGTATGCAGCAGCCACCTACCTTAAAGGGTCATTTTAATTTTCTACCAAATCAGCTAATTTTGAATGTATCCTGCATTAAGCAACCACTGGTCTTAAAAGGCCATTTTTCCATATTCCTTTGTGTGGCTGCTTGAGACAGGCTTGACAGTATATTTTTCTATGGCAGCCCGTCTAGTCGGCCCAGAATGAAAAGGGGTTAAAAATGTGATGGGTTTTGTTTATGAAAACCGTTCATTAAAAAAGCAGGTCAGTGAGATGGACCAACTTCTTATTATACATTGGTGAACGTTTTCTCTTGTAGGCTCTATTTTTTATAATTTGGTTTGCAGATTCTTTTCCTCTAAAACCATGGGCAGGCGGTCATTAAAAAACAATATTGTATAATTATGGTTGGAAGGATGGACAGAGGGAACCATTCATGGCGACACTTTTTACAATATATGTAACATATATATTTTTTATAATATAGGTCATCTTTAGAACTTCTTTAAATTATTCTTAAATTATGCAGAAGTGAAGACACAATTAAAATGTAAAAAATATAAAACTTAATAGAAAAATATATTTTTATCTCAGGATTTTTAGTCAGTAGATCCGTGAACCAGTAATAAAATGTACCGGTAAGACCGTATATATTGAAATAAAAAAAGAACTCGAGATATTTTGAACAGAAATATTTTTACTTTACCATTTCAAGGAATACATTGGAAAACATGTAAACATTTAACCAAATATATTAACAATCGATATTGGCATGTCATAAGTGATATTGATGTAACACTGTTTTACTGCTACACACTTTAGGATTCACTTGATTATTTTGTTTATCTCACCTAGAACAGTAACAGTATCTAAGACTACCCAGTACATTTTCAAGATTTGAATCCGTTAAATAAATTTGAGTTGAATGGAAATGAAGTGCATACACACAATTACCACTGACAAGATATAATAGAGATATCAAGTTAAACAAAATATTACATATTTTCCATGTTATCTTCTGAGACAATACATGTATTAGTGCAGACATGCATTTCTGGATAGTTTATGATACTGTGTCTCAGCAGTTGTATTGTGTTCAATATACCCCAGTTTCTTCTCATTCCTATCAGCCAGATGTACAGTGCATTTAAGTGATCTCATTTCTTAAAGTGTAAATTTCTGCTTTGTTACAATAGTTTATGTGAATGCATGTTTATGTACTGATTGGATTTTACTTACTGTATTTCAGCACAAAATGAAATAACTTGTCCTCTGTGTTTTCGTAATTATGAGAAACAAGAGTGGGAGAAGCATCACCAACCGGCTTCAGTTGAAAAAGCAATTTCTGCGGCCCAGTCAACAACTTTCGTGTCCCCACTACCAAAAGCACTGTGAGTGCAGTCTTTTTCTTATTGTTTAAAGAAATTCTTTCTTAGGTTTCCTGAACAAATACTACATTAGTCAGTCAATTCTTATATTTAATAACAGCTGTGAAATTTACTGTCATCATGTTTAGAGTTCAGATTTAATCCAAAGCCGTTACTTGCTAAAATTCATGATAATTCAATGATTACATTTAGGAATTAAACTGTATGTATAATGACCAACCAAGAGACATACAGAAGTTGATTTTGTAAGTATGTGGTTCTAATGCATGTTGAAATAAACACATTGCTCTTTATGAGAGCATTAAAACAACAAGAGTAATCAATATTTTATCAAGTTATAACCAGTAAATCTAATTCAATTCACTTTTAAACAAAACAAATGTCATGTTCAAAATAAAAACAGTTGCCTTGAATCAAACGATTGCTAGTAAAAGTACATTGTGGATTGTCAAATTCTTATTAACTGTACATTAGTAATGCAGCCACATCAAATCTAGATTATTAAATGCTTTCTACCTAACCCATCATACCTTGTAAGCATTCATAAAATTCTCATCAATTTCTTGCATTATAGTCTTATTATCTTAAGTGCATATATATATCTTTGACGTTATGTTTGTACACTATTGTATGTAATATGTAAATAAAAAAGGTTTTACAACCTATATTTTGATTACTACATGCATTCATATAAATCTTTTTCAGTATGACTAACAAATGTTACGACAATCCAATAAAGGGATAGATATTTTTGTAGTATCACACATCCCCTGAGGAAGAAGATACTATTGTGAAAAATGTCTGAAAATAAATTGTAACAAAAAAATATGTCTATATTTATTGTATTTTTTTTCCCCTTTAGGAAAACACCATCTCAACTACAGGTGAATATGAAAAAGAGAGATGCACAACAGAAAATCCAATCCAAGAAATTTCCTGATCGAGATCTGGCGGCCAAATATTATGGAAAATTTCTCGATCCCAATGAAACTTTTAAATTTAACATATAATATTTTTACCATCATTTCTCTGCTTGTTTTTATATCAGAATATCGTTTCTTATATTTTGTGAGATTGTTATATATATTTTATAAATTATGTATTAATATTATTTTATAGAAAGTACATTTTAAACCCAAAATGTTTTGTAAATCATTTAAAATTTGATATTTAAAATATATTTTTGAACAAACTAATAGTATAGTAATTTTTGTCTATTTTGATAAATATATAATATATACATTTCTATTACATTTGTGAACATTACTTGAAATGCCATCAAACATTCCATTAAATTTTAAGACATGGTTTTATGAAGGACGAACTTATAATATAAAATGAGTTTTCATTTATATAGGTCCCAAGTGAAATAATTTTAATTTGTCACCAACTTTAGAAGTATGATATACTATTGATTGATTTTAATGTTTTTTTCTAACTTTATAAATAGATTATTCAAAACATTTAACTTTAATCGAACAAATTTCTTTTTGCACACATATAAGAAATACTTAATGTTGTACCACAAAGGTAATAATTAGCTATTGTATCATGCACAAATTAGTATAGATTTAATTTTTTTAAATGTGGCATTTAGTCTAAATAGCTAGGATTTTTAATCCACCTATAGCATCCATATATAAATCCAGCGACATATCAATTCGTCTTAATCATCCATTTGTCATTCAGTATCATCCTTTTCTGTTTGGTGTTAATCATTCAGTCTTTAAGTTAATCATTCTGTCTTTAAGTTAATCATCCATTTGTCAGTGTCCACAATGCCAAAAGCTTTTTTCATAAAATGCTTACATTATTTTTATATACAGTATGGAAAGCCAAAATAAAATCAATATCTCACTACTTAACAACTTCAATATATATATACAAAACCTTGTACATGGTTTGATGTTTTCTTTTGTCCTACCTGGCTATTAATAAGTGGTAATCTGTACTTAAGTAATCATCTGTCTAGAAGTGGCTTTAATCTCAAATCAGCAAATATAGTGCATATTATTTTGTATAACGCCATATTTTAATAAAAATCTTTGTTACTACTAGTAACAAATTTTACTATTGAAATCTCATGTTTTTGTGACTAATAAAACATGTTTTAAAATAGGGTATGAAATAACATCTAGAGGTTTAGGAGTCAATTACCTGAACTGTACCCAAAAATAAATTAAGTTAAGAGGAATAGCCTAATAGGTGACTCTTCTTTTTAAGTGGCAACTAAAAATGCAGTTGCCATTGGTAACTAGGCAACCGATTATTTGAACACATTAAAATCTGATTATATTATGTGAAATGTTTGTTCTGTAATATTTGTCTTATAATCCATTAAATATTTAAAAAATTTCATCAGATATCTTTGTTAATATTCTAACTTGTTGAGTACAAAAAACAAAACAAACACCACATATTTACCATGAAGAATGTTTTTTAAAATTATTTATTTATATATTGCTTACTGACCTACCTAATAATTTACATAAACAATCGTCTTTAGGCTAGTACTAAAATCTGTTATTCTGTTAAGAAATTTCATTTAAACCTGGGACAATACAAATATGTGATATGCAGTGACATTCTAGGCTATGTGCCAGACATTAAAGATGTTCCTGTCACATAAATTAATACTTAAATAAAATATACAGTTTAGGTTTTTCCAGTGTATACTTTTAATTCTTTCATTTACTGTAGTCTAATTTATGCAGTATTCACAAGCTGCATCAAGTTGGTTTTACATAGAAATGTTTTCAATGTCTGACAAAATGACAAAACCTATTAACTTTGTGATTATCAAATCTTCCACAATAACAAATTTGTACCAGACAATGTCTGTGACCAACTCATTTACGTACCTGATGAGTGAACTGTTGTCTTTGGAGGAACCCTAAATTATGTGCAGGAACCATGGCTGATACAACTAAATTATAAAGTCAAGTGTAAGTCAAATCACATTAAAAATCATATAGGCCATTATAAATTAACAATGTAACTGGAGCAATTTAATTTGTTAATGAGGTTGGCATGTAATAATTAATTATTAATCTGTTATTGTGGCCAAGTTAAAATTTATGCTCCATTAAAAAACTGATAGTTGTTATGTCTGACTGTATATTTTAATACTAATATGTTTTCACTGTTTTGTTATTATTCCAGTTCCTTGTTTACAAAATAACAAAGTTCATGATATGGACAAAGTAGCTATTTTTTATTTTTACATATTATACATTCACCTCAAAATGAAGTGTTTCTGCACTTGCTTTGGTCACTTACTTTTATCTCACATGAAATTCTGCAGTTTCATTATGCTTATTACTTGAAATTGTTCAGCAGTAATGATTCTCAGGTGATATTGGATGTTTCTCCTATTTCCAAATGGAGAGAAGTGATATATAATTATTTCAAGACTGAGTCAACAACATATTAAACACATACTACATCATCCATAAAACACAAGTCCTATACCATTCTAAACTGTAACCAATCACACAACAAATGATATATTTCATCATAACATTTTGGGACAAATGTAGCAGTACACATGAAACTGTGGTGAAAAAAGTGAACAAACAACATATTGCAAACCTACTCAAATCAATTTCATGAATGAAATAAACAATTTATCTGCATACTTCTGACCTTGATGCTAAGGAGAGCGATCAGTCGAACTCTTCAACGCTCCACTAAGATTCGTACCATGTCAGTAGTTGTTTCACTCCCCTTGGTATCTTTTATTTTTTTGTACTACGAAGGGATTAAGAATCAAAAGAAAATTTCTTTAAAAGTTAACATCTGTATTAAGTATCAATAACAAAGAAATGAAGAACTCAATTTCGGTGATTTGAGAGTATTGGTACAGTTTATACAGTGTCATGTGTATCAGTGCTTTTTTCCACAAGGTTTGTTTTTGCATTCTTTCTTTTCATTAGTTGAGACTTAATCGCTTATTTGAATAAATAATGAATGGGCAGAGTTATAAAAGTATGATTTCAATTACATTTTTTATCCTATATTAATTACATCTTATATTTTATTATCTGCACATAAAATATTTTGTGTAAAACTATCCAAACATTTCTCATCATTTTGCATGCACATTTCTGGCTTCTTAAATATAAGAAAATAAAAGCAACACAAGTTAAAATATCAAGATAATAATTAAATCAATTAAAATTCAAGAAGTATCCAAAACCAAGAGGAAGTCAAAACATCTCAAATGTTAAAGTTAGATAGTATTAAAAAAACAATGTGGGTAAATCAGAAATGAAAATCTTTTTAGAATGACCGTTAATATTTTGTGTTGCTAGTATTTAAAATGTATCAAAATGCAACCCATCACCACCCCCTCCCCTACACACTGCCAATTCTAGCAGAGCTTTGTGGCTGCTCTTATGCTTTTAAGTATTTATATTTTCTTCAATTATCCATAAACAAGACCCAATCTGTTGAGGTATTTTATACACATTCTCATTAAATTAGGTTGTCAAAATAGATTTAAACATTTCCTTTAACCAGCTGACATTAACTATCTAATCTCTAACATCTACAACAATGATAAAATAACCAATTTCAAAACACTAAGATGCAATCAAATATCAAACATCACAGTGTTTCTCGTTGAACTCTTGTTCAAGTGACCTTTCATCAAATCATCGTTTGTAACACTCTTGTGAGCACACTGGCTGATTTATTCATGCTGGATATCAAATATTCTTACTGGCCGAACCCTAAATGTTGCTTTTAGCAAATTTTAAATGGATGAGAGCAATAACTCACATAAACAAGATTTAACACTTTACATTTGTACCCAGCATTGGTTCAGAAAGATGATGGAAACTATGACTCCTCCATAAATCGACCCTTTAAAAATAAAAGGTTGTAAGTGACGTTTGATACATTCTGAGAAAACTGTCATTAAACATTTGACTAATACTAAAAAATCTGAAATATTTGATAATTTCTATAACACTTGATTTTGTTGAAGAAATTATTGGCACCAGTCAGACTTTCAGTCATGATATTCTCGGAATTTCCGAAATGTCACAACCTTGTTTCCAAAGGAACAAAATAATAATGTCATACAAAGACCCAGATGAATGAAAAGCCATATAATTAACATATAAAAGTAACTGTTGTTATTTGTTTGATCAATATTATAACACATTCATAGCATAATACAATGTTTTTAGATACAAAGAGAAACACTGACAGTGATTTTTAAAACATGCTTTTAATTAGTATGTCTTGGAAAGAGTTGCTCACCTCATCACAAAGATAACACTTCAGGTACATCATTTACACAACTTCAACATATTTTATGTTAAGCTTACAGTAATTCCTCAATTCTTCTGCCTCGACAAGACAAACCTTGGAGTTCATTAAGAAGTTGCTGCAAAGCAGTGCCTCGGAGACTAGAAAGTAACTGCATCTCATTGCGCAGCTGAGGCCAGACAAAATTTGCAGCTCATTCCACCAGAACGATTGTGACATTGGGCTGGCAAACTAGTGATTTTGATGGCTAGTGGAGTCCGGTGGAATGCTACCCTGGAAAAATGATTTTCATGGCTTCTGGACAAATTATGCTGCCACCCCAGTTCCTGCACCCATACCTCTAGGACAAGACAAAACTTGTAACTCATTGCACAGCTGTACCCCAAGGTCTAGATAGAACTTTCAGTTCGTCGCACAGCTGTGCCCCTGGGGCTAAACAGAGTGCAGCTCATTAACCCTTTTATCAACTGATAGGAAGTAGTTTGCTACAATTATAGTAATATCATGTATGTAATGTCATGCTTGGTTACTATTACTGTTTAGTTTTTGTAGGTTAAATTAGGATAACATCTATATATAAGTTGTGGTATGTTTACAAAATTTGCTGATGCAGCAAATACAGTTGCTACTATTTGCAATTGATTTTACCACATAAGCATCCATATAAGAAAACATATCTGGATTTAAATACCACAACTGTGCAAAATTAATTGCAGCTTCAGTCCTAGTATAGCGATGCCCAAGCTTAAACTTAAAAGGATCAATACTTTTCAAGTGACAAATCATTCCACAGTAGATGTGTCACTTGGACTCGTAATAACTTGAAGCTCAGTAAGAGCTAAATCACAGCTTTTCAATTTCTCTTTCAGTTTTGTTATCTTTTCTGGTGCAGTTTCATGCATTTTATCTAAAAGAGTCAGTTTGTTTTCAGCGTCAGTGATTTCTTGCTGCAAGTCCATAACCTCTTCAAGCTTCCTACTCAGTATCTGATGTTTAATGTCACGTTGTTGTGTCAACACCTGGTGCTTTTCATGATAATCTGAAAATTATCAGAAAAACTATTTCATATAAATACATTTATATTATATGATTTATTATCAAATATTTGAAGATAATTATATTGGTCAATCCGAGGAAAACCTGTTATTACCTCCCCAAAAGGGAATATTGTTAGAGTAAACAAGTTGAAACTGAAAATGTAGGGCACAAAGGGAAGAATTTCTTTTAAAAACTTTTATTTTACTTTTCGGCTAATATTTTTTTTAAAACATTCACGATACCGAATATTCCTTATTTAACGCCCCAGGAGCATTACATTTTGCAAATGGGGGTCGTTTAATAAAGGTCAAATTGTAGAATTATCGGTATCCTAAGATTTTCGATTTTCCATCATTATAGCAGTAGACTGGTATGTTGCTTGCTATACGCAACTATAATTTTGAACGACATACCAGTCTACCAGAAGTAAATGCACAAACCAGAACAAAATGATTACAGACTTGAATCTTGCGTATATATATATATATATATATATTTAATTTAGCGTACTAGAGTATTTATGTTCATCCCTGCGTACATAATAAGCACAAATAGTACATATAGGCAGGTTTGTTGATCGTATTCAATACATTTTTCGCACATATGCACGAGTCAATCATGTGATGACATAAAAAATGGCGGACACACTCTCAGTCGAAACAGCGATGCGTGGGTTTTGCATTTACTGCAAAGTATGGGAATATGCGAAACAAAATGGAAACAATTTGTTGATTTTTGTACTGTCCTACGAACAATCATAGGCTACATGTATCAGACCTATGGCATTTCGAAATAGTTCAGTATTTTGTGCAATACAGATTACAAGTGTGAACATTCATTACATACTTTGGGTACAATGGGACGATCATGGATTTATGCTGGGGTAAGTCATTTTTATTTTCCAAATAAAAGGGGGTGGGGGCATTAATTAGGGATGGGGCATTAAATAGGGAATATACGGTAATCACTTTTTGTTCAAACATAATTTTAATTCTTAGATATTAAACAATGAAACACTACACACCACTTCTTAGTTCTGTGCACTCATTAATCTCTTGTAATATTTTACTTCTATCCATGTTTATGGTGTTAAGGATGGCCTTTCTTGTTTCTGTACCCGTATGTTGAAGATAAGCCAGGAAACCTTTTCCAACATCTGCAAGAAATAAAGTACATGTGATTATTGTATAGCGAATAAAATATGAATATAAACAAGGACTCTGCATCATGGTCCTCAATATCGGGCTCTTCTCAATAAGTTCACTCCTCTTTAAAAAAAATCCTTAATCTGTCAGTAGTTTTATTAAAATAAAATTTTATAAAATTATTTCAGTGTTTGAATTCTTGTTTTACTAACTCAAAAATTTTATAATTTAACAACACCCCAGGCCATTCTTTAACCAGTTTATAGGAGTATTATAAAAAATAAACTGCTGCCACACAGGTTACTCTTTATTACCAGCAAGGTATCTTTTATGTGTATTTCCCACTTATCCAGGCAAACACTCCACTAGAAGGAAAGTTATTGCTATAAATGTACATACTACTCAACCAGATGCTCAGTGTGCTATTTCACCAATTTACTAAATCACTAAAAATCACTATTACTGAAAACTGGATATCACATAAATTATCACCAACAAATGGAGAGTTGTATTACAATATATTTTGCTGTGAGATAAAACAGAATGTTACAAGCCACTATTTGCAATATACTCACATAACTTAAATCTCAATTTCACTGCATGTTGAATAATGTGTTATTTTTAGTGGTGTTGATTCTAGTTTCAAGTCTACATACCTGCTTCTCCAGAATCTGGCAACACAACTCTATCACCTTCACCTGATGCCATTCTGAAAATAACCATGGAGATTTTAACTTGATATTTGTGGTAATGATATTAGGTAAAAACAAAATTAAACTTCATAAACTATAAAACCTTCTAACAAAATTAATTCTAATTTACAATATAGTCAAATCTGTCTGAAACAGCTACTCAAACAATTAAATAAAAATAGCCTGACAGATAGGTTAAATGATACTATATAAGCTAATTTCTCAAAGAATAATGGCACCTGACCCTTTAACATAGGATGCTGCTTAATCATGTGAGCGGGGTCAAATGAATATACTGTTGATATATTGAGTACAGGTAGAATGGAAAATATACATCACAAGAAAAGGTATGACACAGTGACATATCTGGGCATAACCTTGGTAGTAAGGTCTTGTATATATGCTTGTTCTACAGCACAATTGTCTTTAACATACAAGTTGCAGTTGGGTTTATCCTTGGCATTCAGATTTAATGAGATAAAAGCAGATGTATAAACAACTGTATTATAAGGTATAAAGCACTAAATGAAAATGGAAGAAAAAAAATATATATTTCTTTGTACCACTCTGCAAGTAGTAAAAACAAAATCAATATTTAGTTCAAAATAACTGCTTGTTAAACTGGAATAGATATATTCATATTTTTGAAGTCAGAAAATATTATAATTTGTAAAGAGCACCTGTTGTGTTCATCATTTTTAGTTGTGCTTGTAGGTTCCACACCACTGGTTGAAACTGCATTCCCACTGTGCTGGGACACTTCACTTGATTCAGAATCATATGACAATCTGCACAAACATTTCAAAATATAAGATCAAACAAAAATACAGTAACATAAATAAATGACTTCCTAAATCAAGATATTTAGTTTATATTTTTGTTACAACACACACACACACACAAACACACACTCACATTTACTCGCATACATGCACACACCTTTTCTACATTAACAAGTTTCAATTTTTTAAACATCTAAACCAAGGTAAATTAGGTTAAGTATGAACAATGGGTCAGTATGAATGTTTTACATGATGCAAACTATACAGAATTTTAGTCCAGACATTATGTTTTTTAAACATTGGATAAGCGTATTAACTTATTTCAATGTTGTTGTTTTTTTAAAACAGTAAACATTAATTCATTTAATGTTGAAATATTACCTCTTCCTCTTTTTTCTTAATCTTGGTAAAATCTTTATTTCATCAGCAATACTGAAAGAGAAGTAGAAAATCAGTACTGGTAACTAATATTATCATCCAAATATATTAATACTAATAATATGTTGTTATTTATTTATTAAGAAAAAATAAACAAGCTACTCACGTTGTTGATGTTGTTGGTTTTTCACTATCACTGCTTCCTCCATTTTCTTTGCAAACAGTTGCACTTTCAACCTTCAAGGTGAAAAAGGAAAATTGTGATTTCAGGAAAAGTAATCTATTATTAAATGGCTACATGTAATAGTGACTCCCATATCATGGCATTAGATTTGTTTTCATGCAGACAAATCTACTTTGAAATCTTATGGGCGTTTTTGAGGTTTCAACACTTTCACCAATCAGTAGTCCACAACTTGTTCATCAAAGGCTGTGGAATGTGCTATCCTGTCTGTGGGAAAGCACATATAAAAGATCCCTTGCTAATCAGAAAGAGTAGCCTATGTGGCAGTAGCTGGTTTTCTCAAAAACACCATATCTCTGCCTCATAAAAGCTGCTAAATAAAAAAAATTTCTTGGATGTCATTAGATAATTCTTTCTTTTCCTTTTTTTTTGAGGTATCAACAAAATCAAAGATCACATATGTCATAAAAGAATAGTCTTGTTTGTGACAACAACTGAATAAGAACTATAAATAAGGCTTAGCTTATACTAATCTGAATACTGTGGCTTGTTTTCAGAGATTTATTAGAAAATTCACAATCTTATTTATCATGTAAACATCCATGTGCATAATTATGAAATTCATGTTTACATAGTAGCACAGAGATATCAGTAATTAACAGTTTAAAGAACACCTGACCTATTAACATGTGATGCATTCAGACATGCAAAAACCATCTGCAAGCAAATTTGTGTTCTTATGAAAGAGAAGATAATTTGTGAAAAAACAATTAACTCACCTCATAGTACATATTAACTGTCAAGTGTATCATATTTACAAATTGTAGTCTACAAAAGAATGGATCCACTGCCTCATAAACTATTCTTTTTTATTAGCAGTAAGGTGTATTTTCAATACATTTTTGAAAAGACGAAACAGAAAAAAAAGACAGTAATTTATGGCTGGGAATGCATCAACACACTGAACAAAATCATTACTCCGATTTCTCACCATTGTACATTACCATGCTCCAAAATAAAAATGAATGGAAAAGAAGAAGGTAAGTTCACTTTATTTTAAGATATAAAATAGTCACCTTAGATAACAAGCGAGGTATGGGCAAGTTTCTTGGATCAAGACAAGACTTCTGTCTCTTCCATTCTGCATCAAGAAATCTGGAATTTTTTGTTTGCCCACAGTTGATTGCAACCTCTAATGCATTTATTTGCTGAAATCATTAAACAAATAATAATTAACTGCACATGGTAAAAGTGTACAAATTTTCAGATAAACAAAAGTGATCTTATCATATTTTCATTATTTGTTTTATATAAAATCAATCAGATGTTGCACCAAGCAGGTGGAAGTGACAACTGACACATTTGCCATACGCACCTGACTCATATTTTTACATTTGTTTTAACCAGTTGAATGATTAACACAGAAAACATGAGCAATACTGAGTAATTTTAATAACACATAGTGAGCCTAAGTGGTCTCAAGCTGATCACAGTAGTTTAAAACCCATTGGAGGATGGCTTACACTTACTTTGTGTCAAAATAACCAAATATTTGACATCAACAACCAATGATTAATAAATCAGTGTGTGATCACTATTGCTGTTAAACAAAACAAACAAAAATTGTAAAAAACATTACCGAAGATCTTGTTATTGTAATAGAATCTGTTTTATTCTTCTACTATAATTATGATTTATAAAAGAAAATGGGCACAAATTAATATTTTTCTAAACATTTGATGATCCACAATTATTAACAAGTATGTCTCTTAATCAAGTTAATGTGGAATCCACTGCACTGCGAGTTTGAAAGTCCATTTTTATCCCATGAAAAAAACACCAATGTCTGGTTATTCATTGCTCTAAATGTAGTAACAGAAAACAATAATCAAAATTTGTTGTTTGTGGGAGGCAACAATTATTGTCTTGGATGGCACTGGATTAGGGTACACCAGGGACACAAATTCTTTATGGGGCATTTAAGAAAATAGTGTAAAAGTAAAGTTTGTTTTATTTTATGACGCCTCTAGGGCACATTGATTTTTATCTTATCATCGGCTATTAGACGTCATACACATGGTCATTCTGACATATGTCTTTAGAGGAAACCTGCTGCCACCACATAGGTTACTTTTTCTGATAACCAGCAAGGGATCTTTTATATGCACTTTCCCAGAGATAGGACAGCACATACCACGGTCTTTGATGAATCAGTTGTGGACCACTGGTTGGAATGGCAGATAAGTGCAAACTGCAAATGGGTCCACTGAGAAGGATCGATCCGACGACTGTCTGGTTCACAGGGGAACACTCTACCGTTTGATCTATGTCCCGCTCCATTACAGAAAATAGTGTGGGTCTGTAGTAATACTCTAGCCTTGAGTAAAGCTAGGTGAAATACTAACATACAAATCTCACCAGTTTATTTTTCAATAGTACACTTGCACCTTCATTTACACAGATTTTCAGACTTGCAAAATTCCTGTCATGTTGGGCCAGTATATGAACACCTGTGTCACCTTTAAAATTCTGCGAGTTTAACATATCTAGTAAAAGATCTGTAAAAAATAACAGATTAAAAATACAGATTCAAATAAAATTATTCACTTAATACATTAAGCAATACAAACATTAACACTACTGCTCTATTATTGCAGAAGAGAAATGTGTATTTTTAATGACATTATAACAAAATGCATTGTATAATCAACTGCTATTACATGTAAAACAAAACAAAAAGTGACATTTGTCAATACCATGAAATAAAACAAAAACAGTCTGACCAGATGCTACTAGTATTGATTAGCATAAAGGTTTTAATATATAAACTATGCAACGGACACGCAGATATGTATTATTACCTTAGTTTGTTAAATAAGTCACAAAGCACTGAATAAGCAGAAGAAAGAAAAAAAATAATAGACAGAATACAAAATTACCAAAAATGTATTTATCTGACACAAACTAATTGTTTTTTAACAAGCCCATTTAAAATATATGTTGGTTGTAGATTTTATTAATTTTAATTGGCTCTTCAACACAATAACAAATAAGTGCCACCTTATGCTCTTAAACAAAAACATAAAATTGGAATGGCCTAAAATAATTAAATACTGAGCATAGCTACAATTTTAAATTGAGGAAGGGTGAGCCATCTCATTCTTTAATTGAAATGGTTGGGTGGGATGTTAGTCATTTCATACCATAGTCATTTCGTACCATCCATTTCGTACCATAATTTATGGTCATTTCGTACCATAGTCATTTCGTACCATAGTGCTTTGGTCATTTCGTACCATAGTCATTTCGTACCATTGTTAATTGGTCATTTCATACCATAGTCATTTCGTACCATAGTCATTTCATACTATGTATCTTATTCTTTTCATGGTAATGGTTTGCTACTTCTCATTTTTATTGAATAAATGATAAAGTGAGCAAATGTTAGTAAATCGTTAGCTATGACATGTACATGCGTTCAAACCTATTGACGATGTGTCCCATTATTTGGTTAGTTCTGAAATTCAGCTTTTTATGTGTTTATAAATGCTGGGAAAGCTAATGATTTGGTGTCTGGTAGATTTATTATTATTAATATATTTTTTTCTGAACAGAATTTAAGAAAATAAAACGAAACTGTTCAGAAAATACTCGAGACCATCATAATAAAACAAATGACGTCATACTTAGCCGATGATGTAGGTTGACAGCTGGTGCTCACATCATTTCACTTGATATAAATTTATTTATAATAAAATGTACATAGTAAACAAAATAACTATAAAAGATTCACGACAAAACGACTATCAGTCTCAGAATTCACATTTCTGAACATATGTGAAGGCAAATGCCATATGAAGACCTCCCCTCCAACCCACCCAATCTTCTATAGGCCGACGTCCTAAAGCTTAGCCCGTTACTGTCGATAGATTCTCTGCCTGAATGGTTTTGGATAAACTAGGAGCAGCCCCCCCACCCCCCAATAATTCTGAAAAATATTTTATTATTTTTATTCATTTATAACTGTTTAGTCCTCAGTATTGATAACATTATAATATGATATATCGGTATTGTTCTTTGTAATAAATATATAAAACAATTTTATTTTATTTACCCGTACCGCAAATTCTA
>JAULBS010082185.1:0-18912 GCA_032355785.1 Symmetromphalus regularis | reverse complement strand
TATAGCAATAATTAAAATTAAACAAGAGAAAGCTGTCAAAAGGCTGAAAAGCCAGAAACTCAGCTAGGTGTCGTTTTAGCCTGATCCCCGTTTTGGCCCTAATCTTCGGTTGGTGTGAGAGTCAAACAAGAAATTAATTAATTATTTAGAAACCTTTGAATTACCAATGACAATGTATTCAGTTGCTATACTGAAACTTATCGTATATAAAAAATTACGTATTAAAACATGACTTTTACCTATCTCAGATCAAACACTCCCGCCACGTGACGTGAAGGTCAAGGTCTTTTGAATAAAATGAAAACAAGGTGAAGGTTATTAGTCTTACAGTTGGCGAAAAGTGGTGCACAAAATTGCTTATTTATGCATCAGTGTGCGCAGCAAATGAAGTGACAGTTGGTGAAACAAGAAAACTAAACAATTAGTACCGTTATATCGGTATAGGCATATGCAATTTTTACTCTTCTTTGCATTTCAAGCTCAGAACTTGGTTGTTGACGCCGGGAGACAACTGGAATGCCAGTTGGAACATTTTGGGGCAATCCAACGCGTGTTGTTACCACGAATCTGACTTTTCTCATCTGTATTTTAACACGATCTGGCATGGCTTGGCGCTCAAGTGGTGTGAACAATACTAACTTAGTTGAAAATTTACAAAGTAAGTCCTGTAGGCCAATCAGCAGTGTATCAAAAGTCGTGGTACAAACCGGAAGTGGGATACTACATGGTTTATCACATCAAGATTTAGCCAGTTGCCCTTTTGTCCCCACCCCTCCACCAATATTCAGGTTGTATATATGTAGAATTAGTGTCTCGTCCGATTCTTGAGGTTCGGGTATTCTTAATTTTTTTATATTTTAGGACATCCTAAGTCTGTGTGACTTGCCTAACTATGTGAATCACCTAAGTTGGGATTCATAAACGATCGCAAGTGACTTGCATAACTAAGAGTATCGAATAAGTTAAAGAATGGCATAAACTTGACAGGAATTTGTTGCTAATGGCGTAAAGGATACCCGCTATAACCAAGTGGAATTTCGGCACCACCTCTTTCTTCCATTATCGTAGTCAGTTGATTTTCTTTCAATATAAAAAGTTGTGGGTACTGCCAGACCGTTTAGCCACAATGTTTATAAATCTGCTTCTTGAATCCATCATCACCTGATCATTGATAGAATAGTAGTTCTTCCTGTTAACATATCACAATTCATGTTGAGACTGTCCAAGTATCCAAATGTGAGTTCCATCAACTGCTCCAATTACCTCCAGGAAATTAAGTAATTTGATAAAACTCATCAACTGTATGGATTGTATTGTCCTGCGATGGGAACCATATGACTATCCATCAACAAAAGTAGTGTCGTTAACCTAGATGTAATAATTCGACACATACTTGGCTGAGATATATGAACAGTGTCAGCAGCAACTTGTTGAAATGATCCATTTGCATAAAACCCCAAAGCAACAAGAAGTAGATTCACTCACTGGGAAAAGTGTGGTTCCTAGTGTATTTGGTTCGAGTTTATTGCCAATAGCTTCAATAAGATCAAATATTCTCTGTCTATCCAAACAGTACCTTTGATATAATTCAACATCATAATATGCATTAAGTGGGTTAAGTCTGTCATGAAAAACATGTTCCAAATGGAGCGCACAACGCCTTTGAAACTCATCTAACATCAACACGGCCATATAGTTTTTTAAAAGAAGTGACTACATTTTAAATCAAATTTAACCAAACCACTTAAACATACGCCAGCTCTGGACGTGTCCTAAATCTAGGGGGCTACTTAGGCGTGTTACATGAGATAGGCAGAATACTGAATCAGACTTGTTCCTTGCACCTATCTTAGGATGGTACTTAGGTAAATTTTCTGACTTAGTCACTTAGGTAGCTTTATGAATACCAGTCCAGAAATTGAATAAGTTTCTCAAGATTTGGGTGAGTGTAAGAATAGATTTATTGAGGGAATATTAAGATTTGTTTCTGAAGGCCTGGTACCCAACCACCCTCATTATTTTTTATCAAAGAAGTTTTTTAAAAATTCTGCATGTCTTGTTTTATGAAATGGACGGGAACTGAGTTATGCATACCATTCCATTCCAAAATATTGGATCCACTACTGTACAGTACATATATATTTCTGGGGCATAGCCAGAGAGGGAAAAATGCTGAGGCAAACCTAAACACTAGGAGCTTGAACCATGTTGATAATAAATGTCAGTATCATGGGACAAAAATAAAACAAATCTGTGGGAATTTCAGACAAGGCAAGTGCCTCATCTTCCTAATGCTGGCTGTGCTAAAGTATATTCTAAAATACCAAACTGTATCCTCTCAAGATGTGTCATATTTTACTTTGGGAAACTTTGTAAATAAACAGGAGTGAGACCTCAATATCACAACAGATAAGTTCGCTTTGGCAACAGAAGTTTTTAAAAAATGTTAAAAATAAAATAAAAAATATGTTTGGCAAAGGTTTTGATTGCATTCCCTTATTATAATGCAGACATTGCAGGTTCATTCTATCAATACATTTTATAAGGATGGTGCAGGTGGAAATCTTCCACATGCATTTCCCATTAACACAATTTCATAAGATGAGGATGTAAACATCTGTATGCTTCTTTTCTTGAATTTGCTATTAAAGTGCCATACAGGTAGCAAAAAACATTTAGCAACAGTAATTAAAATTAATGCTGTTTTACCAGTTGATTGAATTTCAAGCTGGGTAAATCAGTTTCAGTGGTATTTCATTCGAGGTTATTTTGAATATAATGACAACTGTGATCCAGATTATAACAAATGTGCTATAAAATAATCTTGATCAACTATTAACAATTGCTAAAACTGAGAAAAGGTTTGGAAGTCAATGCTGTTTCTATTTTTAACTGTTCTGGCTCAGGCTGTTATGCTTATAGTACCTACTCGAAGTATCTCAAATTGGATGTCTTATCTCCTGAGTCTCGAGCATTTTTGATACTTCACAACATTTGTAAATTAGAGGACAGAACTTTGGAATCTTCCCCAAATCTATTAAATAAAATGTTATGCGGGGATTTATCCAAGATTTTTCACCATGGTCCTATGGTTGAAGGGATTGGGAAAATTAGCGTGATTTTAGTCATATTTGGGAAGTTTTTTTTCTCACCACATGTGGTATTGAATTTATGTAACTGTAGTATTATATAAACCATATAATTATACTTATTTCTTATTAAAATTAAATATTGTAATAAAATTAACAAATTTACCTGTTTTCATTGGGCTTTTTTCCCCCAAACATAATTACTCAAACATTTATTAAACCAATTTGGGAATTTATTGTCCAGAAATTAGGAATTTTCAGTGCAATTTGCCTTTGGGCTTTAGCTGATGTTATGTGTAAGAAAATAACATTCATGATTAGAATAGGATTATAGTAGAGGGGTTTTGGTAATAAGGGGATTTAGGTCAAAGTAGAGGTTAGTCAGAGTCAGATTTACTTTTATACTTTTACCTAGATTATAGGTGGGGGAAATTTAGAAGTCCTTCCACTATTATGTATTTATTTATGACATTTTATTTATTTATGATATTTATAACTGTTCACATGTAATTTGTGAAATGATCTGGTAATTATTACAGAAAATGGTATCATAAAAACTCCACGAATTGCTGAAGTACTGAAGTCTGTAGACCGAGCAAACTTCTGCCAGTTTAATCCATACAATGACTCACCACAGAGCATTGGTTACCATGTCACCATAAGTGCACCACACATGGTAAGTATATTTAATTTAATATATCCTGTTCAAATTACATAGGGGCAATTCCACTGTGAAAGGTGTAACCATCAAAGAGGTTCTGTAGAATATACATTCAAAACCACACATGACAGCTTTAGTTTCATGATGAGACTAGAAGCCCTCACACCCAGATTATGAAGTACAGTCATATTATATTTGTCAGAAGCACCTTATATTTATCAGCCAATGTTTTACTCCTGTAACGGGTGTGACAGATACAGGTCACACCTGTTACAGGGGTAAAACTTAGGCTAATCACTATAATAGTTCTCTTTCAAATATAATAGTGACTGTACTTAATAATTTGGGTGACAGTGTTTCTAATCTATGAAACAAAAGCCACTTTGTAAGATTTTCATTGTATATTCTATAAAACCTCTTTGATGGTCACATCTGTCACAGTTGAATTGCTCATACTCATAGGTGATATTTTAGTTATAGTATGAAAAGTATGAAATGAAATATAGGTTAAACGTAAAATGTTAGCACGCTATCATAGAGCCCAGACCTTCAATGCCATTTTATATCACATCCACAGCAATTATCATCATTGTAATCATTAAGTGCTAGCCTTCTCAGTAGACCCATTTGCAGTTTGGGCTATTTTCCGTTCCAACCAATGATCCAAAACTGGTTCATCAAAGGCCATAATATGTGCTGTCCTATGTGTCAGAAAGTGCATATAAAAGACACCTTGCTGCTTATCGGAAAGAGTAGCCTATGTGGTGGCTGCAGGTTTCCTCTAAATAAATATGTCAGAATGACCATATGTTTGCCGTCCAATAGCCGATGATAAGATAAAAATCAATGTGCTCTAGAAGCGTCGTTAAATAAAACAAACTTTACTTTGAATATAGCACATTTTATTGTTTTGTTTTATTTCTTAATACAGCATGCTCATGCACTGGAGTTGCTGGCTGAGCATCTGAAGGAAGGAAACCGAGCGCTCGATGTCGGGTCGGGAAGTGGCTACCTGACGGCCTGCATGGCACTGCTGGTAGGTGAAGTGTTGTCCATGTCTTAACCTTCTGAACATTGCAGGCGAATTTTCTCGACAACGTGATGCAAACACTTGAGTACTGAAGGCGACAATTGAACTGGCCCTTTAAAATTAGTATTTCTTGTTGTTTAAATGCATCATAGGAGGAAATGAAGCAATACCTATATACATAGAATGTTCCCAATTGCAAATGGCAGATTTTTGAAGCATTAAAACTGCTTTATTGATCAAAATTTTCGGTGTCAACACTAGACTTTTTCATGAAGTTTTCTTGATGTGATGAGCAGTGGCAGCGCTAAGCAGAGATTTTGAAGAGCTAATTGGGAATAAATATTTTGGGTTTGCTGAAGGTGAGGATTATGATTCTGAATATCGGGAGTGATAGCGAGAGAATTTTCAAATAAACTTTTTGAATGACACCAAGTGTGAAAGCGATAATATGGTGTTGAAGATGAGCGATCTGACCATAAATACAAATTACCAAGCGTGGTTTACAGGGTTTTTTTGTTCGTTTTTTTAAAATATATTTCTAGACCGTAAATCGTGCACCTACAAAAAAAAGCCCTTCAAAACCCAAAAATAATATTAATTTGTTCACACCTTTATATTATATTATTTTATTGTTTTGTTAGTTTTAAAGTCAAAATATTTGATCAAAATGAGATGCCACGCAAAAGATTTTTTTATCAAAATTAATCCAGGTTTTTTTGGGAAAGTAACTTAAAATAATTCAATAGTCTAAAGGTTAAACACAGTATCAGTTTTTTATGGACTAACTTTACTTGCTGTGGGAGGAACATATAACAGGGGTGAGAATTGTCCGCGGATTTTATCTCCCCAGGATCGATCTTGTGAATCGCCTAAATCCTATGAGATAATTTTGAGGGGGTTGAGGTCAAATTTTTTGGCTCCTTTCTCTTCAAAGCAACAAAAAAGAGCCCAATCTCAGGCAGAAATGTTTTCCTGAAAGTTAAAAATAGTTTTGAAATGGCTCTCTTGAAAAACAAGTGAGCGGTCGGCACTCGGTATTCTGTGAATGATCACACTTTGCTTCTGTTCCTCGCGGATCACTTCGACCATATCCGACATTCTACAGAAAATTGTTGGTCGAGAGCATTCATGTGAAATCCTGTAAGCTTCTCATCTGCAGCGTGACCATAGCTAGTAAAATTCACGTTACAGACAATTTGTTTGAATGGAATTTGGCGACAGGGATGTGGATGATATAAAATAAATTGATAAGACAATAAAACAAGCAAAAACAAATTTAAGTGGAATTAGTTGGAGAAAAAGGACCCTCAAAGTTCACCAGAATGCACAGCTGCGGGGGCACCGCCCCCTCCCAAACCCTCACCCAGATCGGTCGCTTCGTTCCCTCGCAAAATATTCAAGTGGTTTTCTTTTTATCCTAAAAAATCCAAATGAAACGAAATGCACATTCTTGTTGCTTTTCCATGAAATATGCTCTTTAACCATGGTTTCTGACCTCTTATTTTCATAAAAAAAAAAATTCAGCTGTTTTTTCTCATTTGTCATTCTCAGCCCTAATATAAAAGACCCTTTGATATTAATTAGAAAGAAAACGATGTGTTATACATACTGTGTGTTTGACATCTAATAACCATGGTAACCAAGGTGTAGTTAGATAAACAGTTAGTGTTTTTTCTTTCTTTCAGGTGGGTGACACTGGGCTAGCCGTGGGTATAGACCACATGGATGAGTTGGTCACAGAGTCTATAAAAAATGTCAACAGAGATCCAACAACTAAAAATCTCTTGAAGAAGGGCACACTCAAGTTGGTGGTTGGTGATGGGCGACTGGGTTACGAGGAAGCTGCGCCGTACGATGCTATCCACGTTGGAGCAGCAGCACCAGTCTTGCCAGAAGATGTAACAATTATTTTCACTTCTAGCTCTTGCACTGGATACATTCTTCATTTTAAAAATGATTATCCAATTTAAAAAAATAATTAATTACTAAAAAATGGTGAATAAATTGAGAAAAATAATTAGAGAGTTCAAAAAGAATTCAAATTTGATTTTAGTTAGCATAATAATTTGTCACTAAATGTATATTTTTGTGACAGACGATTTTCGTAAATTTTAAATAGATTATAATTTTTTCTTTGTTTTCTTCAGTTATATACTGAAAGTGAAAGTAACATTTGTTTGCTGTGTATTTGTAGCTCAGGGATAGAAAGAAATTAATGCTAGTTCCCTCCCCGAGGCGAGTTAAAATAGCTGGGGGCAAGTAAATCTTTACTGATGCTAGCTCTCTGGGCCAGTAGATTTGTTTTTCCAATCTTGTATTATGAATTTGTATTATTTTGAGATACACTTTACATCTGTAATTCGCGTTATGGATCAACCCAATCTTAAAATTAAAGTGCGTATGGAGGGTTTAGTGAATTTTCATTCAGACGAGTAACTTGTTAAGGTTACTAGTCCCTTAGGCAAGTGAAAATAATTTCTTAATTTCTACCCCTGTAGCTGGTGCACCAACTGAAGCCAGGCGGCCGACTCATCATCCCAGTGGGTCCGCAGGGTGAGAGTCAGAAACTGATGCAAATAGAGAAGACGCTTGAAGGGCAGATTGTAAAGAAGAACTTGATGGGAGTTATCTACGTACCACTGACTAGCAAGGAGAAGCAGTGGCCAAGGTGGAAATAGTTTTACTCTGGTGCATGCGGCTCAGGTGTCCCTTCTCTTCCTGCCACAATAGATCTTATTTACCTTATTTCTGTATGAGTTGTCTTCCCTTGTTGTCCGTGCTGTAGATACAAATTACCCGATAAATGTCAGTAGTTTAATTATGGGAAGTAGGCCCAGACTGTTTTTTATTGCTTGGTCCTTGAGCCTGCCACCAGGGGAAAGCACTAGGGAAAAAAAGAAAAAAACATTTTGGGCATGTTCTCGTACACATTTTTAATTATTTATTTTTTTCTCTCCCTTCACCTCAAAATATGTCAGTGTTCTTTATTTTTAATCCATCCTCTGCTGACATTTGACTCGCATTCTTAAAAATATAAATGAAATTTTTTACTCTATGAATTGAATAGTAGTAACGGTATTATCCAATAAGAATTGTTGTTTAATGCAAACAAGGCAATAACTCTATATTGAGTGGCTTTTAAAATACTTGTATGAATGTATTGTTATTACTAGACTTGTATATATTTATTATTTTGTATCTTAAAAGATGAGACGTTTATAAAATATTGAATTGAATCGCAAGTACGTCATGGCAGCGTGGTTTTTTGTTGTTCACTGCCTTGGAGGAAAATCTAACTGTAATTTGGCTAATGACCGTGACTGTCGTACTAGAGATCCCTGATGAGTGGAATGAGCATTCTGTTTGTATCATAAAAGACGCCTCATCATTATGATGTGGGAGTTGTGCATATGGAGACCAACTGCTAGTCTGATCAAACCACTGGAAGCTGCTTCTGTTAGTTTGTAAAAAATGTTTAATCACTACAGGTGGCCCAATAAACGTGTCTAAGATAAAGCATCTGGGGACTAGGTTCAGTGATGATACCTCCTAATCTAAACCCTTTCCCAGATGTCTTAACCTTTAGACTACTGAATTAATTTTGACAAACGTCAGGTTGAGTGGGTATTTGTAAATTGCTTTCCTGCACATAATATGAATGGAAAACCCAATAAAAACCTGAAATAACTGATGTATATGGACTAAATATCATTATTATTGTAATTTTTGTTTATTGAAGTTGTGGTTTTTGCAGAATTTATTGGCATATTTCTGGGCTCTTAAATCAACAAAACCTGCTATGCATGCACGCCATTACAATTAGGGCTTGGCTATCTTTGCCAGTATCTTCACCAACCATGTCACATTGGCCAAACTTTGTGTACAAATGAAAATTAATTAAATTCGCTTCCATTAACAATTTTTGTTGGTGAAAAAACTCAAACAATCAAAATATCAATTTGAAGTCACTATTATGTCCTGAATGTGAGCACAGTGTTTTGCTATTGTTGCCAATCATGTAACGTTTGCCCAGAAAACTTGTTTTCAACTTTAAATTACGAAGAGAAAAACTATGAATTTCCAAGAAGTAAATCGGCAATTTTGTAGTTTTTTTTATGGAAATTTCTTTTAGGGGAGATATATCCAATGTGCTTGGAAATTAAAGTATCAAAACACACTTATTTTTTAAAGTTAACTGGTTATAACAGTGTGGCGAGAAATGTCTCCTTCAGTGTCCAGAAGGTTAATACTTGGGACTCTTTCAATGGGTCAACAAATTGTTACAAATTCTTTTATAATTTTGGAATAAAATATTTAATTTTTAAATAAAATTTTATTATTTTTTCTTCCTCCTCTCTGAAATCTGCCGAGTGTCATTTTGAGGATTAGGAAATAAATATTTATTTTTATTTTTTTCCAGCCCTCTTAAAATTTGTCTGACAAAAAGCTTGAGGATCAAGGAATGAAAAATGTCTGGCCCATCTAAATTTTGTTTCTTGTTTTCTAGTAGTGAAACATGAAATAACACATCACCAACTTTATTACCTTATTTCTGTATGAGTTGTCTTCCCTTGTTATCCATGCTTTAGATATAAATTACAAATTAAATGTCAACTATTTTATTGTTGGAACTACCCATATTTAGCCCCCGGATCTCCTAGTTTTTGGGGGATTTTTCTCACTTGGACTCCAGTTTATTGTACAAAATATTTATGCATATTGAAGAATTGATACAACTTAATGATACAAATTTATCTTATTCATATATGGAATAATTTCTAAAAGATTTCAGTAGGTTTTATTTTGTATACAGTATTGCGGTTTACTGTAATATATACATGTTTTATATTATGGTTATATTTTATTTCAGGTAGGTTTGCGCAGTGCTATCTAATGTAGTCAAGCTTTTGTTTGAGGTATGTTGGTTGCTATGCCGAGTAGTAATTGAGGTATGTTGGTTGCTATGCTGAGTAGTAACTGAGGTATGTTGGTTGCTATGCCAAGTAGTAATTGAGGTATGTTGTTTGCTATGCCGAGTAGTAATTGAGGTATGTTGGTTGCTATGCTGAGTAGTAACTCAGGTATATTGGTTGCTATGTGGAGTAGTAATTGAGGTATCTTGGTTGCTATGCCGAGTAGTAATTTAGGTACGTTGGTTGATTGCTATGCAGAGTAGTAATTGAGGTATGTTGGATGCTATGCTGAGTAGTAATTGAGGTATGTTGGTTGCTATGCCGACTAGTAATTGAGGTATGTTGGTTGCTATGCTGAGTAGTAATTGAGGTATGTTGGTTGGTTGCTATGCTGGGTAGTAATTGAGGTATGTTGGTTGCTATGTAGACTAGTAATTGAGGTATGTTGGTTGCTATGCTGAGTAGTATCTGAGGTGTGTTGGTTGCTATGCAAAGAAGTAATTGAGGTATGTTGGTTGCTATGCTGAGTAGTAACTGAGGTATGTTGGTTGCTATGCAGAATAGTAATTGAGATATGTTGGTTGGTTGCTATGCAGAGTAGTAATTGAGGTATGTTGGTTGCTATGCTGAGTAGTAATTGAGGTATGTTGGTTGCTATGCCGACTAGTAATTGAGGTATGTTGGTTGCTATGCCGACTAGTAATTGAGGTATGTTGGTCGCTATGCCGAGTAGTAATTGAGGTATGTTGGTCGCTATGCCAAGTAGTAATTGAGGTATGTTGGTTGCTATGCTGAGTAGTAATATATGTTTGTTGCTATGCTGAATATTAAATATTAAACATCATTCCAGGTAGTAGAGTGGAAGTTGTTGGACCTGATATATCTGCGTAATTAAATCTGATGACTAACGATCTCAATTTTATCTTAACTCTAGAACAGTTGTGTGAGTATCTGTCACTAACAGTATCTACTTGGCTCATTTCAGTCTTTTAGGTTTTTGGTGATTTCTGCAGTGCTCTACAAGGCGAGTAAAATATTCACCATGGCGACTAAAAAAATTCCCTGGGATATTAAAAAATAAAATTGCATTCGCCAGTTGGTGACTGTCCATTAACCTGTCTGTGATCCATCAAGGGATGATCAGGTCATAGCATTATTAAAAGAAAAATTAAATAGCAATATGTATTTAAAATTTCTTCATTCACTTTATTTAAAAATTGAATATATCAGGCCACAGGATTTATGGTAACCAGTAGCATGTACCGTTTCGACAAAATCACATAACCAAAAATCCATTTTCCCATGATTTTCATATCGCATTTACTTTATTATTAGTTTTTTTTAAACGGAACCCCCAAAAAGTGTTTCCCATGAAATTTGACATCCTATGTCCTGTAATACATATTATGCATTATACATGTACATATTAGCTGGCTACTAAATATAAGTGGCTGGCAACTAAAATATTATACTTTACTGGCCAGGGAAGAGTAAATTTGAACTTGCTTTGTGGCCAGTGAAGAGTAAATTTGAACTTGCTTTGTGGCCAGGGAAGAGTAAATTTGAACTTGCTTTGTACAGCACTGTTCTGTCTTTTTTTCTTTCTTTTTCTCTCTCTTTCATGTTTCTTCTCCTCCTCATGCCCCTCCTTTTTTTTTTTTTGGTGATATGGTTAACTTTGGAAATAGGTTTGAATTGTACTCATCAAAATGCTGAATGCAATGGATAAGTTATAATAATGTCAGTATCTGAGGGATTATCATGTTTTCTTTTATTTCAGATCAAAGACCGAGTTCTGATGTCAGAGGCGTGAAGAATTTACCTAAATTGGTGTCGACCTTTCTGATGTTGCTGACTATTTGGCACCAGTTGCATGTGTAAAACCAAAACTAACAAGATGGCGTAAACTCTGTCCTTGGTTTCCTCTCAGTAGTGTGCCATACGTCTTGGAATGTTCTCAGTTTAGAAAATCTTTTAATCAGAAATAATTTTAAATAATTCAAACGAATCATCTTTTTTTAAATTATAATTTTTTTTTTTTTGTATGATTATACATTCGAGAAGTTGTAATGGCCACTGAACACTTGGTGAAGTAGTCCCGGTTGAGTGTTTTTATTCATTGTCTGTTGTTATTTATTAGAGGGAATAAGAGTACGCAATTTGTCAGACCTAACCACGTGGATGTATTCTTTATAAAAATGTCTACCCCAGCATTTGTACTTTTTTATGATTGTTTTATATTTTTAAAAAAACAATTGGAAAAAAATATAGCTTTATTAAAAATAATTGTGTACATTTACTTGACATTCTCGTAAACGGGTAGCTGAATTGGTGATGGGAGGGGTTATCAGAAGTGGAAAACATGATAGGTCATAATTGATCACATGATTGGATTCAGTTGGTCAGGTGATCACATGCTCAGATGCCATTGGTCAGAACTGATCACATGATATTTATAGGATTCTTATTCTTTTATTTTTTTTGGACAGGATATGTAACTTATGAGGAAACTTGAGTTTGTACCCATAGCAAGTGTGCTTGAACAGTTTTTTTATGTAAACACGTTAAAAGTATACCTGTGCTCTGCCCTAACTTTTCTTTTATAAATTCTCTGATGATAATTTTGTAATTAAGAGAATTATAATGATTATTATATTCTTATAAATATTTCTGTTTTAATGAACTTGCATGGAAAGATGGAGCTGGTGTTATTCTACGTATGGGTTATAGTGCGGGGATGAGAATACTTTGCAGAATTCTGACTTTTAAATAGTTACGTATCTTTCTCAAATGCTAGCCTGTGATGAACATAAGGCTGGTTTTTCAAAGCGCCACCTATACCGAATTTACTGAATAATCACTCGGAACTGTTGGTGAACGCCGAAGAGTTCTGAAGAGTAATAAAGCGCCATCTATATTAAATTATTTTTTGCGGAGAATTTTAATTTTCGCTCATGTGAACACATCTTTATGCTTACTTTTTCAGACTTTTTTCATAATTTCCATTCTAATCCCCAACAGATTAAAGGGAAGTTACATGTTTTCCTTTATTACATTGTTTTCCTTTATTATAATGTTTTCCTTTATTACATTGTTTTCATTTATTGAGGAAGTTTACTAAAACTAGTGGTCTTGGGGACATAATTATTTTCAGTATGTTGTGTTACAGAAAACTAGTTACAAAGTGCAGATGTTTAAATAAAGATATAGAACTGTCGGAGAAAAGAGCTTGTAGGCTGAAAATGTTTGTATATACTTGAGTTATTTATATATATATATATGTTTATACCTAATATTTGAACATTTCTTGTTCGTCACAAAGAATATACGCAGTCTCTCAAAATTAAAATTCTACAAATGTTCCTGAATAACTATTAAATAAATTTGACCATACGTAATTATTTTTATAATGTTGTTTTGTATCCTCTCTGCGTTGTCAGTTATTTGTGATAAACTTGGAGACGATTAGCAGAACAAAGTCTCTTTGATTATTATGCAGTTGATCTGTTAGTAAAAGAGCACAATAGGGGTGCAACGATATACCGGTATATTGCAATACTTGCCGAGCGCAATACATACTGTGATATGGTTTGTGTATCACGATATATCTACCTACTGAGTATCCATCTTATAAAACTTATGAGTATGACAATAAGTTATAAAAATAAAAGTTAAACTTAATTAAAACGTATAAATCTACTGTGTCTATATATTCTCTTTTTTCATCAGACATTGGTATAGGTCTCCCTGCCTGAGATATGTTTAGTAATTAGTATGATAGTATCAAAATATGACTTTATTACATTTATTATTAAATGGTAATTAAAGGCATAGTTCCACGGAATTTAAGGGGCTTTGTGCTCTAAATATTGATTACGACTGGAACTTAAATGCATTTGTTATACTTGATCTCGTTTTCACATCACATTTTAACTGAACCATGGTATAGGGAATTCCATGAGTTGATTGATTTGATTCACATTTAAAAAGGTCTCATTTCAAGGTCAGAAATCCTCATGGACTTAATAAATTGATTTAAAAATTGCAATATGGGTCATATCGTTGCACCCCTAGAACACAAACCTTCACTGTATCCCCTCCCCCAATAAATCAGATTTCAATCTACGTATTAATGATAAATTTATCAACTGCCTACACACCCACCTCTTTGAGCATGCAGTTTATACAAATAGGAAACTGTCACTAATTAAAAGTTATTACGCAAATTGTTCTTAATATACCGTTAGGGTGTTTTAATGTATGAATCATTAAAAGAATTGTGGTCATGATTTAATTTTGAAAAAAAAAAAAGAATTAAAAAAAAATGTATTAACTGATGTGAAATCTTGCCTATAAATTTTTATTCCTTTAAAATAGTATTTTAGAACGTTCTGTAAATTTGGCAAGGAACAAACTTAATCATTGTAAGAAAAGTTGAGTGTATTCACAAAGAGTTCTTTCCCCTTGTGCAGTTCCAACCCTGAAAACAGTATTGTTGAAGATTTTGGTGGTTTTTTTTAGCAGTTTGTGTGCCAAGTTTTTTAACGTTATAACTGCTCTCTTGGATAATTTAGTGTGGTTACTAAATGAAGAGTGTTTTCACAAGTCTTCCTGACATCCAGGAATAGAAACTATCGCTCGCCTCGCCCGAGACAAGTAAAAAAACACTGGGGAGGGGGGAGTAAATCCTTATTGACACTAGTCCCCCAGGGCAGTAGATATATTTTTTCAATTTTGTATTAAGAATATGTATTATTTTGAGATAGTAGCTGTCAGACTGATAATATGCCGATCAAATCTAAATTATTCACCACCTTTTTTATGAGTTCCCTAAAATAAAAAAATAAAAATTTAGTAGCACCAATATGATTTGTCTTCTCAACATAAACTACATGTTACATCTGTAACTCGCATTATTGATCAAAACAATCTTAAAATTAAAATGGGGGGGGTGTGACTAGTGATTTTTTTTGTCTGTTCGAGTAACTTTTAAAGGCTACTAGACCCCCAGGCAAGTGAAAATCAGTTCTTAATTTCTACCATTGAAATCACTTTGACAAAAACAATTACAATTTTCAGGACCTGCTTAAGACCTTAGGTGACAAAACCCAGAATTTGTTTTAGCTGAACTGTGGTTTTGTTAAAATACTCTTCAATTATACATTTTGTAAGGAATTCTGCATTTCAGTAACCTCTGTGACTATCCATCAACACGAGACTTGATTGTAATTATTGGTTAAATATGGTTATGTTGAAAATGTTTTCAAGTTATGGTTTTGGAGATTTTAATTTCTTTTTATTGAAATGTTTATAATTTGAAATAATCTGCCTAAAGTTTCAAAATGACTGTTCAAAGCACCTTTCGTTTATGAATGAAATAGGAAAAAAATCACCTCAATGTATTAAAATTGCATGAAATCGGGCTAGTATTTGAAAATTTTGTCTGATCCACCTTGTGTGAATTCATGGCTGCAACGTTGATATCTGACTTTGTCACAATGTTTACTTCCCCTGCATAAATATCTACGCATGGGTTTGTACCAGTTTATAAATGTTGCTAGTTAATTCTTTTATTTTTAAATGTTATTTTGATGTCAACAAATCTACGCAAGTTCACCATGTCCTTGTGAGTGAAAACAGTTTTTCAAAATACGGCTTGACATAAAAATCATTTTCATCAAAACAAGAAATGTTTTTTTTATATATATATATCTTTTCATAAATGTTATGGTTTTCATACTTCAATAGAAATCAATTTTTAAATGTTGTTTTCAGATGAAATAACTTTAATTAACAAGACTTCTGCTGATTAGATTTGTAAATTTAAGTTGTCGATATTTAACATGTTTTGAGATTCAGATAAAGCTGGAAATGTTACTCGAAGTATGTTGTTTGTAAATATTTGTTTTTGCAACTTCAGTGTTTATATATTTCCAGTAGATGTATATAAAGGATGCCGTGCTGTAATAAACAGTAATAGTCTGTTTTCGGTTTATTTGTTTTTCTACATTTCCAGTTCTTAAACACAGATCTTGATTCGGTCTTCATGGTTCATTTAGATGAGAGAGGTTGTACAATCTTACAAAATAGTATAGAAAGCAAATAAAATAAATTTATATATTTTTAATGGTTATAAAACTATTAATTTAGATGAGAGAGGTAGTACAATCTTACAAAATAGTATAGAAAGCAAATAAAATAAATTTATATATTTTAATGGTTATAAAACTATTAATTTAGATGAGAGAGGTAGTACAATCTTACAAAACAGTATAGAAAGCAAATAAAATAAATTTATATATTTTTAATGGTTATAAAATCTTGCATGTACAACCCCTGCACTTAAGAAAATGTCCACGGCAATTTTAGCATAAAGTATTCTTTATTTTTAATACAATGTAAAAAGAAAAAATATACATTGAAAAAAAAAAATTAATACACAAAAAAAAAGTGCGACAATCTCCAAGGGCAATTTCAGGGATTGATGTAGGAAGAAATGTCGGTATTCCATGGAAACTATTATCCATTGTAAGCAAAATATCTTTTATAAATATGATTGTTTTATTTATTTTACATACAGTTATTGTTATTTTTTAATTCTTTAATAATTTATCAAGTTGACATGAAATGACTTATTACATTTAAAGTGAATGGTTAAAAATTGTTGACATTTTAATTTTATTTTTCAGTTCCATTAAAATATCCAAATGCAGTTTGTTATGGATGTAATGGATCAAGTATTGTTTACTTGTACATACAGTTTTTAATAAAATACCTCACAAACAATGATAATCTACATACGTATTACTTTCAATGAACACACCTGAGTGAAGCTAATCCAGGGTCTAGTTCAGTTTGGTTAATCTAATCAAGGGTTGGTGAAATATTTCTCAAATATCTTAATAGAAAGTTAGCAAATAGTGTTCATTACATATAGGTATATGGATTATTGGAAATTAACTTCCAACATATTTCTGTTTACAGTAATTCACCATTTCTGAACATTTCAAGACATTGCTTCCCAAAGATTGTAAATATATAGCACTGTTCCAGGACCTACCTTTCCTTGTATCTGTGATGTGACCGATAAAACATCTTTACACTGTTCAAAATAAGAAGGGAATATTCAAATACATGAATAGAATTACAGAATTACTAGAATAGTTAAGATAGAACCCAAGATGAAAGGTAGATTTTGTGAAATTCGAGTACCATATTCGACCGTTTAAGCACACATTCCCTATTGAGCGCACACACCCTTGTGTCGATGTTTATAAATGATTTACCATAGATAGTTCTTGTGAGAATAAATTGGTGTTATTTTACCTCTCAGATGTTTGTTTTTTTAGTCGTTGCAAAGTGCCGTTCAAAACTGACGTCAGGAGGAAAGCAGAGATTTTATTTACATCTGCCTTGACATGTGCGCTTAAACGAACGACAAATACAGGATTCTTTTTTTTTTTTTGCACTGTATAAATGGTTGAATACGGTATGTCATGGCATTCAACAGAATTAAACATACAGGCTCAATGATGGCCATAGTTGTAGTTTAGTGTAGCGTAAACCTATTTTGAGATTTGTATCGTTTCATTCTGTACTTATTCTGATTTGAATTGAAATATTCCCTACTTATTTCAAGGACATGTATTATATTTATATAATAATAATATGAATAACATGTATTGTAGAGATATCTGCAATGTTCAGAAAGAACAGTAAACATAATGAAGATAATTTGGTTGTGTATTTTTACGCAAATATTTTAAATATTAAATTTATAAAGGTTTTCTGTATTAACTTTTGATTATTGTTAGGATTCATTATTAAATGAGATGTTTTTATTTTAGTACTGGTGCTTTTGTTTCATGTTAATAGTCCCCAGTTTGGTTTTATTAAGTCGAGATGTTACATAACTTGTTAATGGCATTTCATGAATGTTAGCTAATTTGAATTGTACATTTGCTTAATAAAAATCTTTTGATTATTATGAGCTTTTTCAATTTATATTTTTCTATATTTAAACAGGTATTCTCCATTTAAGAATTGTCATGTCATTTGATCACAGACAATTATTACTTCGTAACTTTGATGAAGAAAAAGTGTAATGACTTACAATATTATTTGTTTAGTCAGCAGTATGTACAGGCATCACGATGAAAAACTCAAACCAGACTGAGTTTCCATTGGGAACATTTTCCAAACATTACAATTAAACAGAACGGTGGTTATTGGATATGACTGGTAGGTACTGGGATCAAACTGCAGTTGAGGCATAGGATTTTTTAATCTTGATTCTAGCTCTAACCCATAATTAGTACTTTACGAGTCTCAATGGGTACTGGTAGGTATACTTGTTCTGACCAGTGGTTAAAAACTGGTTATCAAAGGATGTGGTATGTGCTATTCTGTCTGTGAGATAGTACATATAAAATCCCTTGCTGTTAATAAAAGAAAAAGGATAACAATTCCCCATGTCTTCTAAAGACCATGAGTCACAAAATGTCATGTCTGACATCTAGTAGTTACTGAATAAACAATGTGCTGGGGTGTTAACAATCTTATGAACAAACTATTAAATTCATACGACACAAATATAGAACAAATATATTGCCACCAGTCAAGATGTTTTTAAATGCAATTTTCTAGACATGATGGTGCATACATTAGCCATTGACAAACCTGTTCTGGAAGGGAATTTTTTTTAATAAATTCTTTGTGGTAACTGAACTTGACCATTCATACTTTAGCCAGGTGACCTACCATTAAGCTACATCCTACATCAATGTCAAATAAATAATAACAAGTCACTGAATGAAAATAATAGTTTAATTCTTGCAAAAGATTCATGAAATGTATCACAGACAACAATTAAAACAGCTGTTATCTATTGTTGTAAAACACTATAGTCTGTTTACGCTACTTGGAACATGGATTTTTGTCGATTACTTTAGTTTGCGTGAACCTAGGCGAGAAAGGACAAGTTTTGGAAACCGCAAAAGAGTCCTATATTCCAATATTTTTCATTACTTTTTTAAATAATAATTAAAAATATTCCTCATTACCTCATGTATTAAATTCGGAAAAATTGCTCCTCATTAATAACGCTTGTCAGACGATAGCATTACAAAGAGGGGTAACTGTGTATTTTAACATTCGGAACATCTCGGCCATTTCCGGTAATATTCGTATCTCTTTTATCGTTTTTGCTTTAATAAATAA
>JAULBS010082174.1:0-18913 GCA_032355785.1 Symmetromphalus regularis | reverse complement strand
ACATTGATTTTTATCTTATCATCGGCTATTGGACGTCATACATATGGTCATTCTGACATATGTCTTTAGAGGATACCTGTGGCTGCCACGTAGGCCACTCCTTCTGATAAGCAGCAAGGGATCTTTTATATACACTGTCCCACAGACAGGACAGCACATACAACGGCCTTTGATAAACCAGTTGTAGACCACTGGTTGGAATGGAAAATAGCTCAAACTGCAAATGGGTCCACTGAAAAGCATCGATCCAATGACTGACCAGTTCACAGGCAGACTCGCTACCATTTGAGCTAGATCCCGCTCCCATTAGTTATTTAAGTCAAACATCTGGTTATTTTGACACAGCCTCTAACAGATTTGGAACCACTGACATCAGCTTGAGTCTATTGGGAGTTCTACCACTGGACTACTGAGGCTCAACTAAAATATATATTTACTACAACACCTACATGTAACTGTATTTGAAATGTCTGTCTGTTTCATGACCTCTCAGCACCTTTTTTGTTTATTATTCAGCAGATATTAGGTCAGACATAGGCTGCTCTTTCAAATTAGCAGCAAGGGATCTTTTACATGCACTTTCAAACAGACAGGACAGCATATACCATGGCCTTTGATGAACCAGTTGTGGACCACTTATGGGTGTAAAAAATAATAATTTTCTTTGATTATTATTATTTTGTATAATTTATTTTTTTATTGAGTTAATGATGTTAAATTATTGGGAATACAATATTATCACTCTTTAAAAGGTACTGAGTCAAAACAAAGTAGAATATTAAACAAATCATGACATATTAAAAGGGTAAGAACTATTTTTGCAGTACCTAAGCAGGGTACCATCGGAGGAGGCACTGCCTTTGCTTTTGGTTTGGGTCCGAGTGGAGGAAGAACTGGCTGCATCTTGTTGATCGTTGCAGACGGTCGTGCGTATGGCACCGTGCTCATTGAACTGTGGGGTCGACAATTTCTGCCGTGTAAATTAGGCCTCATTTCCGCTTCTTCTTCTCTTGGCTTTTCTAACATTCCCGGGGGTGGAGGTTCGAAAAGCTCGGCTTTTAGAGCTGGGCGGTTGTGATGGGAGCGCTCGTATGCGGATGAGATTGTGTGTGGTCGGAAGTCGTCTGGTTTCATCGTGTTTGAAGGTTGGTTAGGCCAGTTATTCCAGGTCGAACTGGCAGACGGGGTTGTAGGGTAATGTTCTGAAGGCGTGGTCGGGGTTGAATCAGGATCTAGACCATCTGAGCTGGGTATATCCTTTTCTGAGAAGTTCTACAAAATGCAAGAAAAAATCTATTTTAATACATATATTCAAATAAAAAATGGTTAATATTTGCATGCAGTTTTATTAATTCAGAAGAAAGACCATGAATTTGCTCTCTAAAAGGTAAAACAGCTAGACAAAACATTTTTGTTTATATCTGTCAAAATCTATTATTGTTAATTATTTCACTGCATGTTTTTTGTGGGTTTTCCTTCTTGTTATTTGTAAGAGTTATTTCCCTTAGTTTATTGTAAAGTTATTAATTCTAGTTACAACAAAGGTGCAAAGGTAGCAGAACCGAATGAATGTCTTTTTATACTTTTTATAGAAAATTATTACATATTCCAAGATTTAAAAAAATCTATCTATGTATATCTAAATTATAAAAATGAATAAAGCTAAAACATGTTCAGACCATTTGAACATACATTAATTTAGTTGTTAACCCCCATTTCACCACCCCACATACAGTGCCCAACCCCCTCCAGATATCTGTTCTTGGAACTGGGGACTGTATCAAGGGTCATAATTACGTTTCCTCAAAAGACATATAAATGTAGCTTATTAAAATAACCAGCCCCAGTGGCATAGTTGTTAAGTTGTCAGACTGACTACTGGAAGATACTGGGATCAAATCTCAGTCAAGGCTTGGAATTTTTAATCTCCATACCAGCTCCAATCCAGAGTGAATGCTCCATAAAGTTCAATGGGTTGGTGTAAGCTACATGCACACATGGTTTATCAAATGTTGTGGACCACTGGTTGCAGAGCACTCACTCTGGGTTGGAGCTGGCATAACGATTAAAAATGCCGCCTCAACTGAGATTTGATCCCAGTACCTACTAACCACCAGGGCTGTAGCTGTTAAAGAGTTAATATCCACCAGAAAGCAGGAGATGAAAATGATGTTCAATTAATTCAATGAGATGTACATTTTAGAACTGTTCATAATTCACTGAGCTACATATTCTAGAATTTGTTAATTCACTGAGCTACATGTATGCAATCTAGAATTAAGTTGATAATTCACTGAGCTGTGTATTCTAGAATTAAGTTAAAAATTCACTGAGCTGTGCAATCTAGAACTGAGCTGTGTATTCTAGAATTAAGTTGATAATTCACTGAGCTACACAATTTAGAATTAAGTTGATAACTTACTGAGCTGTGCAATCTAGAATTAAGTTAAAAATTCACTGAGCTGTGCAATCAAGAATTAAGTTGATAATTCACTGAGCTGTGTATTGTAGAATTAAGTTTAAAATTCACTGAGCTGTGCAATCTAGAATTAAGTTTAAAATTCACTGAGCTGTGCAATCTAGAATTAAGTTGATAATTCACTGAGCTGCACAATCTAGAATTAAGTTGATAATTTACTGAGCTGTGCAATCTAGAATTAAGTTAAAAATTCACTGAGCTGCACAATCTAGAATTAAGTTGATAATTTACTGTGCTGTGCAATCTAGAATTAAGTTGATAATTCACTGAGCTGCACAATCTAGAATTAAGTTGATAATTCACTGAGCTGCACAATCTAGAATTAAGTTGATAATTTACTGAGCTGTGTATTGTAGAATTAAGTTAAAAATTCACTGAGCTGTGCAATCTAGAATTAAGTTGATAAGTTATTGAGCTGTGTATTCTAGAATTAATTTCATAATTCACTAAGCTATGTAATTTAGAATTAAACTGATAATTCACTGAACAGTGTAATCTAAAATTAAGTTGATAATTCACTGAGCTGTGCAATCAAGAATTAAGTTGATAATTCACTGAGCTGTGCAATCTAGAATTAAGTTGTTGAGTTATATAATTAGCCAAATGATGGTAGAAAGCCATGATGTGTAAGATACATACATTTTACACCAAACAACAAATGTTTCCATCAGTTTCACTAACATATGAGTTACTTTGTTTTGGAAATGTTTTAGTCAAAATTTATTAAGGTTTACTAAAAGTGTAACAGTCAAAATTTGGTAATGTATGCCACAAATACTATCATCCTTAGTTTTACTGTTGTTCATTACTTTTTAAATAAAAACAGACAGCATTTAAAATCAATTCTTTGAAGTCTAAAATATGTAATCTTAACAATGTTACAACAAAACTGACAAAGTACATGATTTTTAACAATTATATTACATACATGTACTGGTACGCATTATCACATTTTTCTTTAAAATCACTAGATCAACAACTTTCTACTAAAATACCGTATTTATTCAGCTATAATGGGTTCTTTTTCCCCCCAGAACCAGCTTTAAAAACCCAACCAATCTTATAAGCATGATCTAAAGTCAAAACACTGTTTTCTGCAATCTCTGATTACAATAGCTGGTCACAAAAATGACCGATATCCCCGTCTTATAGGCATCACCGTATAGCCAAATAAATACAATAAACTACATAAAGAAAATATAGACAAATCATTTGTAATCCTCATATTGAAATAATTATAGTTTCAGAATTAGTCTTGTCAAAAATAAATATTTATTTCATGATTTTCATTCACTAAGACTTAGCAAATTTTAGCCATTAAACTAGTTGCTGGTTAATTCATAGGAAATGAACACACATTCTAGTTTGCTTATCGTAAATAACAATCGACATACGCAACAAATGCAAAAGACACATGCAATCAAGATACATTAGAGTATTGGAAGAGGCAAAGAAAATGAGGGAAATGAAATATAATTAGCATAAACTCAGCAGCTATAGAGTTATTTCTTCAGGTGATTTTTCAAATTCATTTTACTTAATGAAAATACTAAACAGTGGTGGATCCAGAAAATCCATTTAATAATACGACGATTTCTCAGATTCTTTAATGTTTAAAAAAAAAAAAAAATTATTATATGTTAATCGCAAAATTTATGAGGAGGCCCTGCCCCGAGGCCCCTGCATAGATCCGATATTGCTAAATACTGATTCTTTCTAGAAATCTAGCAAGAAAACAACGAGAAGGCAAACATAATAGTTAATCCTTTCTTGTAAAAGTTATTTTTTCACAGATGCCTTTATCTTACTTTTTAATTTTTTTATTTAATTTTAGATTTTTTAATTTTTTGTATTTCAAAAATAAAAATGTATTGGCTATCACAATTTAAATTTTTCAACAAAATGTTTAAGACTATATAACAGAAGAAATAGAAAACAAGCACTATCTAGAACATTCTACGACTTCTAATCACGTCCAAGGGGAGCTAACCCTACCTGAAGTATGTTAAGGGATTGGGGGGTCGCTGGTCGGAGAAACAGTGTGTCCTGGGACGTGAAACCGGAATCCTGGGAAGAAATACTGTTGAGACGCAGCGTCCCAGCCATTGGTTGCTGTGGTTACGAAAAAAATAAAAAAAACGTACACATGCCATACGGCAACAAGCATTCTTACTGGGGAGGTCACATGCAAGAAATCATTAACACAAATAGTAAGCAAAGATTTTATTTACAAATTTAAAACTGAATTTTTTTTGAGATAATAGAAAAGGAATACACAGTGAAACCAGCACATAATGAAGTAATATAGAAACAGAAGGTGGTCTCTTAAAACAAGTTGTCATCTTTAGACAAGTGACTGCTTAATATAGGTAATGCTGTACTTTATTATATAATGTCTGAGAATACGATCTTTAAGATGGGTTGTCCTCTTAATGCAGGTTACTGCTTAATACAGGTGACTGCTTAATACAGGTAACATTGAACTTAATTTTATGATGTTTGAGAATAGGAATTTTACAGTATACATCTACATAACATTTAAAACATTTATGATTTCAGAATATTATTCTAAATTTATTAATTTTTTTTAATAAAACCAAAATAAACTAAAAATACATTTTTTTAAAAGATATAAAATAATTATAAATCTTTAAATTAGAATTTGTGCAATATTTGAGTAAAAACTTTTTATTAATAAAATCTAAATGAAATAAAATATATTTAAAAAAAAATTGGCAACTCAATCTGGGACGACTTTTTGTATCTTTTAGAAAAAGCTAATTACATCAATTTTTTTACTCTATATTGTTTAGAAAATATTCCAAATATTCCATTTTAAGAAGAAAACCAAGAAGTAATTTGTTGTCATGCCACAAAATGTAAATAACTTGATAAAGATGTAAAATCAAAACCTACGAGTATTTCTTACAATGTGACCTTGACCCCAGCAATACAAATGAGAGCAGGCAGGCAGGGACGCATGACTGCACATGACTATATATTATGTTAAACGTGATTGCTGGTTAATATATAGAGATTAACTTCCTATGTCACAAGCCATGGTCAGAAATTTCATTAATTTAATCTTTCTTATTTTTTAGAATGGAAAGTAATGTTTAATCATAACTGCCAAGCATTTTGTTTTCTTAGCGGCTATTTTGTGTCAATCTTGGTGTTTTGTGACACATGGTCTTCAGAGGAAACCCATTACCACCACATAGGCTACACTTTCCAATTAGCAACAAATCAATTATATGCACATTCTCATAGATTGGACAGCACATACCTCAAACTTTGAGCTAGAAACAGCCCAAGAAATAAACTAAGGTGGACACTCTACCTCCGAGCCATGTCCAATGACTAACATCAACAGCTATCTTTTTCAATACTGTATCTTTGCACAAGGTAGAGTCCAAGATATATCCTGACTAGAATGTGAGGTAGAATGCACTCATGAATCACCGTGAAAACAGTGGTAAACTGGTAGGCATTTGTCAAATTCTGTGGTGTGCTCTCCTGTCTTGTCAATAAGACTCGCTTATGTGGCAGCACCTAGGGACAGACCCAGGATTGTACAAAGGAGTCACTGCCCCGAGTTTGCAAAACATAGAGGGGTGGTGGGGGGACCTTCTGATTTAGGTAAAGAGAGTTAATGAGCCATCCATCAAAGCACCAAAAAACAAAGGGAAAAAAAACCTGTTAAATTTAAAATTGAAAAACACATTGAAATACACTTTGTTTGAATACACTAAAGAGTTGTGGGACATGTTTTGACAATGGCTTGCAACCAGAGATTGTTTTTCATGCTTTTCAGCTAAATAAATTGCATGAAAATAAAAAATGCTTTTCATGCAAATGAGAATTAGAATGATACATTGCTTGTGATATTAAAATAATTTCATGCAGCAAATTATTTACTTTGCAAGTTTGTATAATGCACACACATCAACAATTAAACCAATTGAAGATTATAATAACAAATATACATCACAACAAAAGTTTAGCATCAGCTACATTTTTATGAAAAATCATCAAACAAACGGAATGTTTGTTAAGACATCTAGTTTGTTTAATCAATGATAATTAGGTGTGACACATGGTTTACAAAAAATTGCCACCACATATGCTACTCTTTTAGATTAGTAGCAAGAGACATTTTATATACACTTATCCATAGAGACAGCACATACCACCTTTAATAAACTAGTGGTGAACAACTAGCTGGAATGTGAAATTGCCAAACAATATCATCTTCAAGAATACAATAAAATGTAAGTGTTGATGAACTTTTGATGTGATGTATATTTGTTAAAAACATATTTATATATAGTGACTTAAATACACATATTTAATACACATACAATCAATACACAAATAAATTAAACTGATCAGTCATAAAATTTGAGGGAAATGGCTTTAAGGTAAAAGGTACAACAATTTTAATACTCACCTTTGCCAATCACAAATATAATTTTTATAAAACTTTCTCAAATAATACAGCAAGTAAAAATTTACTATTAAAAAACTTATTAGGTCACTTTTTCTATTATTGTTTGTTTGTTTGTGGTTTTTTTTTTCAGATTACAGATTTATGAAACAAGATAGATAGAATGTTGGACTAACAAATCTCTAACACAAAAGCAAATATTGGCTATTGGGGATATTTTGAAGCAAGATTTCCAAGTTGCCAATACTCCCTTTTTTTTTGTTGCCAATTTTTAAGAAAAGAGGGTTTGTAAAAAAAAAAAATATATATATATATGTGTAATTGCTAAATTATTATGGTTTTTTTCTTTCTTGAAACAACTGCAAGTAATTTGAAGGAAATTGTCACTCTTAAAGGTAAGTACTTCACCCTAGACAACTGCTTAGTTGGCCTAATGGTAGACAAAATGAAATTAAAAATAAAATTTGTTATTTGTTTTGACTTGTAGAAAGCGATAGACTGGTTCCATTTCAAGAATTCAGCTTCATATGGCTTGCTTGACTAGTCTACAGCAGACATTTTATAATTCAATACTTCTTTTGTTTGTACTTGCAAAAATACGTAAATTCCCCATACAATTTTTTTAGTTTTTGTTCTATTTCACAAATATCATTCATTCAAATGTGGTTCATGAGAAAATTTAAATAATAACTCAATCAAAATGCAAAGATCTGTAATCCGAAGGGGAAAAAAAGTTTGACAAAAGCAACAATATATAAATTAATACACTTTGGATAGAAAAATAAACTGCCTTAAAAACAATTGTTTCTCTTTTTGAACCAATGAAATGGCTTCATTTATTACCTGCATCATGGATTTGATGTGCATGTTCTGGTGACTTGGCGAGTGAGATTTAATCGATCCGCTCGAGGAACTCGTTATGCTGTTTATACTGCACATACTCGACTTGCGGGATCCTAGTGAACTTGGCGAGCTTGGTGGAGAATTCTTCTGTACGAAAACCAAAATAATGTGTGAGTAAACATATTGTAGTTCAAGTTATGTCAGACGGCACTATCATTTTTAACAATACATGTAACTCCTCTTTTGATCATTGTCGAACAAAAAAGAAAAATGTTTCGGAAATGAAACAAAAAGTAAACTTATTTATACAAATTTGAAAGAAAATATTTTGTATATTAAATTTCTGATGAGGAAAACAATGATTTTTATGTTGTTTTTAATTTTTCTTCACACTTTTTAGTTGCCATTTTAGTTACAATAGTAACTGTACACATGTGTAACTACTATAAGAGCTTATGTGGTCCATTGATAGGACATCAGACTCTCAAGCTGAAGATAAATAGTAATGCAATAATATTACAAAAATGGCTAATATGTTAAAGGGACATAACTTCTTTAAACTTTTGTTTAAAACTTGATTATATCCCTTGCAATATGTTACTAATGTTTAACAGCTACCCATTTGGACAAACATCTTGATGCCTCTAGTTTTTAAGCATGTTATTTTAAATTGAATAACAAACCATACACTATAAAACTAAAACTAAAGTAGAGTATTTTGTTTAAATTATGTAAATTGTGTGCAGGATCATTTTCTTCAATTGCTGACAGAAATTGAGTGATAAAGGACATTTTGATCGGCAAAACAAAAATAATTATTTCTAGGCATAATGTACACTTAAATAACAGATTTGGATTACGTTTTACTTCACACTTATTCTCATTTCAATTCAAATATTCCTAATTTATTTTGAGCAGTATAGTACATATATTATAACTAGTCATTATGGTTGTGGCACACCCTGCAACTTGGCACAGACTCAGATCTGGGTTACGTGTCGGAAGTTGGTTATCAGAAGTAGCTTCTTAGATTGCGATCATGATAAGCAATACAGTCATAACAACTAATTTCTGTGATGTTTATGATCAAAGCACAGACGAGATATTAAATGAAATCTGTCTAATCCAAAATATTATCTAAACCAGAAACCTGTCTAATCTAGAATATTGTCTAAACCAGGAATCGGTCTAATCCATAATATTATCTAAACCAGAAATCTGTCTAAACCAGAAATCTGTCTAATCTAGAATATTGTCTAAACCACAAATCTGTCCAATCCAGCATTTCTAAACCAGAAATCTGTCTAAACCAGAATATTGTCTAAACCAGAAATCTGTCTAAATCGGAATTCTGTCTAAACCAGCATCTGTACAAAACAGAAAACTCTAGACTGAATGCATTAACTCCTGATTTGAATCTGAGCTTCATCAGTTTAGAAAAACTAAATGCTTTTGAACGTACGATTAAAATGTCTGAAGACTTCAAATAGAACATTACAAAATTGCATTTTGTGATGCCAAAATTGTTATTTGTTGTGGAAAAATGCTCTGGAATGATTTTAGTTAGTTTATTTGTTTGTTTTGTTTTTGTTTATTAATTATTCTTATTTTATGGGGTGGTTCAGACTGGTTTGTTTTTCCCAAAATGGAACTATCTGCTCCATAGTTTAGACAAACTAACTCAACTTATAATCACCATTCTGGTTTTCTAGTTTTTTATTTTTGTTTATATATAAACACCATACAATGATTCTATCAAATGATGCATACAATAATTATTATTGTTGTCATTATCGAGTATTTCCTGTGACACACTTTAACAAGAGGAGCGTGTATGATACAAAATATCGTAAGCTAGCGCCTTTCCGTTTGGTGTCTCTGGCAGAGCACTAGTTTCCTGAGTATAAGTTGTATGACCACAAGTCAGGAAGTGCGTGACTCGGTTTCATGCAGTGATATCTCATTAGTACACTAACACCAATACAGGAAAGGAAAGGAATGTTTAACAACATCCCAGAACATTGTTTTAATAATCAGCTGTGTGATTGGTGTCAGATGTAGGGCAATTCATAAATACGTCCACAGAATTAATCTGACTCAATTAAAAAAAAAAAAATTATCATGACAAACAGTTTTTTTCAATCTCAACACCTGAAACTGCCTGTGGCAATCGGAAATGCTGTGGAGATTGCTGCAGAGTTTTTCATTCTCCACAGCACATTTTCATTCTCCACAGCACTTTTTCATTCTCCACAGCACTTTTTTTTGCTGTATTTTTTTTCTTATTAAAAGTAAAATATACATTATGCTAAAATTGTCTTGTAAATCCTGTGGACACTATTTCGCCACAGCATATATTTTGTCATGGACATTTTCTTAATTGCCGGTGTTGCAATCTGTGAGATTCAATGAAACGGTTGGCTGTACTTACTTTCGTGCTTATGTCAAATAAAGGTTCAAGCACACTGTTCTTGAAATAAAACCACCACACTAATGCGGCTACTCTTACCGATAAGCAGTGAGGGATCTTTTATATGCAGTTTCTTCCCACAGACCAGCATAAACTAAACCATGGCCTTTAATAAACCAGTTGTGGACCACTGGTTGGTGTAAGTAATGTACACCTAAACATTCAGCCTTGGTAAGCACTTACAATGATTTGGAGCCAGTACTGAGATTAAAAATTCCATACATCAACAGGGATTTGATCCCAGAACCTGCCAACTATGAGTCTAATAGCGTAACAACTGCACCACTGGGGCCAATGGTTCAATGTAACAGGCAAACTTGGCTCTGTGTCTTAGCAATCTTAAACACTATTTAAGAATACTCAACAAAAAACAGCTAAACAAACCTTAATATATTTAATGCTGTACATGTATGTATGTTATTTTTTTTAATTTCATGCATTATTTATTGAGATATCACAAAAATTGTAAATTAAGGTTTGCGATCTTTGATATCATGATTATGACATAGATTTGTTGCCTTGACTACAATAATGATACATTTTATCTGAATCGATAACTCGCTATTGGACTATTATTTTCGTACCTGAAAGTTAGCGATGTTGTAGTCGATTCCCTTGACGTCAAGAATGACCTGCTCACTGGCAGTGGGTAGGATTGATGGGTCGGCTGCCTGAGTACCCAAACTATCTATCGTCTCTTGTAGATGGGTCACCTCACTCAGCAAGGCAATCTCACTACTCTGAATACAAAATATATAAAAACTATCAATATTAACTATCAATATTGACCTTCTAATACCAACCCCTGATATTGACCATGCAATCGGCATTGTCGTGGAGGATGTTGAAGAGTTTTTCATTCTCCGCAGCACTTTTTGTTGCTGCCGACTGATTTATTTTTCAATATGCATTTTTTTTTTTTTTAGCCGACTTGGAATCTTATGAACGCTAAAATTGCCATGGAAAATGCTGTGAACACTATTTCTACACAGAATTTATTTTGGCGTGGACATTTTCCTAATTTCAGGGGCTGTAATGCTGAAGTCAACCAATTTCTTTTTTTTTAATGACACCTCTACAGCATATTAATCAAACATATGGTAATTCTAACACAGTTGTCAGGGGAAACACACTATGTTTTTCTGTTAGCAGCAAGAGATCTTTTATTTATACTTTCTCATAGACAGAAAAGCACATACAATGTCCTTACATATGCCAGCCTGAATAATGAATAACCCATTACAAACACCGGTGCCCTTAAAACTAAAACTGGTTTGTGATTAACCCTACACATTTGAGTTACCTCCCTTAATACCCAGTTTAGCATTTTCTATTAAAAATGGGGGACTCAGTGTTTTGGTTGGTAAAAGTTTTTTAAGCTTTTTTAAAAAGTGTTTTGAGTCGGCCTTCTTGAATCACTTCCCAACAACAAACACCTGGCATACGCACAGATCTTAAATGTGAAAATATACTAAGCTTTGGCTAGTTCATAAGATTTATTAGTACAGGTTAAACAGTACTAAATTAACTGATCAGGGTGGAAATAAAGGTGACCATTAAAAACAGGTGTCTAGTCAATACAGGTTAAACAGTACTAAATTAGCAGATTAAGTAGAAAATTAAGGTGACCCTTTAAAAACAGATGGCTACTCAATACAGATTAAATTGTACTAAATTAGCCGATCTGAGAGAAAATAAAGATGTCCCTTAAAGACAAATGGCTACTCAATACAGATTAAACTGTACTAAATTAGCCGATCTGAGAGAAAATAAAGATGTCCCTTAAAGACAGATGGCTACTCAATACAGGTTAAATTGTACTAAATTAGCCGATCTGAGAGAAAATAAAGATGCCCTTTAAAGACAGATGGCTACTCAATAAAGGTTAAATTGTACTAAATTAGCCGATCTGAGAGAAAATAAAGATGCCCTTTAAAGACAGATGGCTACTCAATACAGGTTAAATTGTACTAAATTAGCCGATCTGAGAGAAAATAAAGATGCCCCTTAAAGACAGATGGCTACTCAATACAGGTTAAATTGTACTAAATTAGCTGATCAGAGAAAACATAAAAGTGACTCTTTAAGGCAGATATCACTTTGTAAAATATATATGTCCGACAGTCCCAGAGAAGACATTGAATTGTCTCCCTCCAGACACTACAACACACTCCAATGCTACCTTCTCTTCCAAGACCAGAGACACAACATCTGGCCAGAGGAAACAACCTTGGAAGTAAAACTACAGGACAGTTATGGGAACCTCCATCTGACAGTGAGCTTCATTGAGGCAGCAAGTCTGAGGTTATCAGGCATGGGACTTGGAAATAAAACTACAGGACAGTTATGGGAACCTCCATCTGACAGTGAGCTTCATTGAGGCAGCAAGTCTGAGGTTATCAGGCATGGGACTTGGAAGTAAAACTACAGGACAGTTATGGGAACCTCCATCTGACAGTAAGCTTCATTGAGGCAGCAAGTCAGAGGCACAGCCCCGATAGAGGGTCCAGGAGTTCGAAGTCCCTCACCCGAAAATAAATAGGATATTTTGGATGCACAGAAATTGATAATAACTGTTTCCATTTGTATTTACATTAAGGCCTTGGTACCTATGGGATATACCTTGAGGTACACCATGAACTTTACTGTATACATGCCGATTGGCAAACAATTCCCTTGACTGGGTTATAAAATGAGCATATGAAACTGAATGAGAAGAACTCTTTTCTTCCATGATAGCTTTCCTCACAGAAATTACTCTGTGGAATATACATGTAAAACAATATCTAGAACTCACAACAAATGGCTTGATAGCACCAATGAAGACACAGAATCGGCCTCTCTCCTCTATAAGCGCAGTCCTAACACAGTTCTTCTCACACTCCTCCATCAACAGATACTTGTCATTCACCTCGTGCATCGCATGCTCCAATCTACTCTGCATCTCACCCTTCCCTGAAATACAACATAGAGACGTTAAAAAGAAGCTAACAGAAAAGAAGAAACCAATGAAAATATTCTCCTCCTCTGAAAAACAAAGAATAAACATTTTAAAATAAGAGGAAGCTCACAAAGATCGGCTATCATTAATGATTCCCCTTTTCTCAAAAAAAACAAGGAATAAACATTTTAAAATAAGAGCAAGCTAACAAAGATAGGGTGTCATTAATGATACCACTTTTCTTAAAAACAAAGAATAAACATTTTAAAACAAGAGGAAGCTAACAAAGAGGATATTAATATCTATGGCATGTCTGTCCTGTTTATGAGAAAGTGCATATAAAAGATCTTTTGTTGCTAATGGAAAAATGTAGTAGGTCATATCCAAGGGTTAATAAAATCATATACTCTAGTGGTGTAATCAAAAATAGTATTAGTAATATTAATAATAATAATAATATAATAATATTAATGATAAAAAAATTTATAATCAAAAATAATAATAAAATAATAAATATTTTTCAGAAACACATCTTTTTTTTAGGCCTTAGCGAACTGCAGAAGTGAGAAAGAGCTAACTTGCAAGTGACTACTTCTAATACCCATGCCAGATCAATTACCTGATCCTCATTACAAGAAAGCATCTAGGCTGACCTGGCCATGACCCCATTGCTACAAATATAACCACCATCTTCTGGTCCTAATCACCAACAATAATAACATGCAACCCTGCCTGACATGCAGAAAGACCAAAATAAACCTCAATCAACAGCCATCAATTGCTTTCCAATATGACAGCCTGAAGATGTGGTGTAATGTCCTCATCATTGGTTGCGAATATTACATAAGTTTTACATTAAAATCATCTAAATGAATATCACTCAAGATTGTTGCATCATATTTATGGCCATAATTGTCCTACCATTCCTCAGAGGTTGAAATCTAAAGTTTGAGAGGTAGAGTAATTATTGCTTTAGGTAACAATGGGATTAGATGGATACATCTTGACACATCATTAAATGTAAGAACTCTAATTATGCCTTAGTGCTCTTCGACCAGTGGTCTACGAGTGGTTTATCAAAGGTCTTAGCTCTCACTGACCCCTAAAAAGTGTCTTTTGAAGCATGGAACTTGGACAGTGACTCTCATGTTTTGAATTTTTACTTAAAATCCTATTATGTGACCCCCAGGGTTTCACCAAAATTCTCAACTGACTCTCAGTGGAGAAACTCCAGCGAGAGCTCTCAAAGGTTGTATGTATATCCTGTAAGTACGAAAGTGCATATAAAAGATCTCTTGCTGCTAATTAGAAAGTGTAGCCTATGTTGCAGTAGCATGTTTCCTCTGAAGACCATGAGTCACAAACATTGTATGTTTAACACCTAACAGCTGCTGTTAACCCCAATCCCCTCCTTATCACTGTTATGAAATTCTACCCGTGGGACCAGATGGTATATTATTATACTCAAGATTGGTAGGTATTGAGATTGATTCTCAGCTCGGTATGGAATTTTTAATTGGTCTTATTATAATTTCAATCCAGAGTGAGTGCTCCACAGGGCTTAATGATGAGGTGTGTCATCACTTGATAATCACTTGGTAATTATGGACCAACAAAGTAAAGTTTGTTTTATTTAACAACACCTCTAAAGCACTTTCATTTTTATCTCATCATTCTGACATACTTTTAGAGGAAACCCGCTGCTGCCACATAGGCTACTCTTTCCAATAAGCATCAAGGAGTCTTTTATATGCACTGTCCCAGAGACAGGACAGCACTTACCAATGCCTTTGATGAACCAGTTGTGGACCACTGGTTGGGAATGGAAAATAGCCCAAACCGCAAATCTGTCCACTGAGAAGGATCGATCTGATGACCGACTGCTTCACAGGCAAACACTCTACCCTTTGAGCTACATCCCACTCCTTATGGACGAACAAGTGGTATTACTATAATAAATGTTGTGGTTTGTGTTGTCCTGACTGTGGTACTGCGCATATAAAGATCCACAGTTACTTATAGTAATTTCTAATATGTTGTCTGCAGGTTTCCTGTGTCACGTTAACACTAATCTCTCTCCATGACAACCAATCAACGAAGCAGAGTTGTTTGCCCAGACAGCATGCTCTAATCTTAATAGGATACATGCACAAAAATATGTTAAACTAACCAACCAATCAATGTATATTAACTGATCTCTGTAATCATACTGGAATCTTTCCCATTCTAAACAATGGTATGCAATTTGTATCACAAAGCATAGTATAAAAAAAACCAAATAAACCTGAATATCATATATGGCACCAGTGGGTTTCATCTGTAGACAATGTGTTGAAAATGCCATACATCTGACACCAAATAGCCACTAATTAAAGAATACAGTGAGGTGTCGTTACACATCACTATCTTTCCCGTCTGCCAGCCTGGCAGTTCTGACGTCTGCTAACCGAATCAGAGGAAGTACGAGAAGACTAAGATGCGTCAAGGTAATTGCCCAATGATACCGAATCATTTCAACCATACCGTGATTTCATTATCAGACAACTTCATTCTCAGAAGCTTATTACTGATACATTTTAACCCTTTAAACCCTGAATTCTATTCCATTACCAAACACTTTATGTCTATCAACACTAAATTGAATACTTCTTCACCCTTTCAATACTAACTATACCCCACAGAGATATTTCATAACCAGACCCTTATGTTTTAACCCTTTCAACTCTTAACTGTACCCCAAAGAGCTATTTCATTACCAGATGCTTATGTTTTAACTCTTTCAACCCTAACTATACCTCACAGAGATATTTCATTATCAGATGCCTTCAATGTTACATGCTTGTAACTGGTATTTAACCCTTGCAGGTTTAAACTATCCCATATTTCATTAACAGACCTTATGTTTTAACCCTTTCAGCCCTAACTGTACCCCACAGAGCTATTTTATGATAAGACCCTTTCATTCTTACATGCCTGTAACTGATACTTAACCCTTTCAGCTGTAACCTCTTTCACAAATTTCATTATCAGACCTTTATGTTTTAACCATTTCAATACTAAACTAAACCTCAACAAGGAGTACAGTGAAATATGGAAAACAAACAGTATGAATTAAGATAATACTAGTTTAACCACTTCTCTCCTATATACAATCACAGAATGATGCAAAGCAATAAGGTATTAAGTCCAATACAGAAAAATGAGGGGAAAAGGGTTAATTCCAATAAAACACTATTCTTAATGCAAATTAACATTATAAGGCACTTAGTCGAATACAGAAAAAACCAGGGTGAAAGAGTTAACAAGCTAAGTAACATCTGTGCTAAGCCATCATGGGAATTTGGCAAAACAGTTTGTGTTTGGAGTAGAGGATAGAAATAACTGGTCCACAGAACGATGATGAATTGACAGTTTGGTGAGTCACAGAGTTATATCACTTGCACTTGGCCTGCCTGGCTGTACCAGACCAGCATGTAGCCTCGATCAGCACAGCAAATAAACTCAAATACAAGAGATGTCATTCAGGATTATGTATGACTGATCCATCAATGCTAATATTAGCTCAACTCATATGTAATCCTGAATGACATCTCTTATAAGATCTCTAGTATTTGTGTTTAATCCATCCTTCTTTCCATCCATCCATCCATTCATCCATCCATCAATCCATCCATCGTTCCAACCATCAATCCATTTATCCTCCTTCCCCATCCATCCATTCTTCCATGGAGGGGGGAGGAAGGGAGGATAAAAGGATGGAGGGAGGGAGGGAGGATAAATGGATATATGGATGGATGGATTGAACAATGTAAGGATAAATGGATTGAACAATAGAAGGATGAATGGATTGAACAATGGAAGGATGAATGGATTGAACAATGGAAGGATGGGTGGATGAAGGGATAGACGGATGAATGGACTGAACAATGGAAGGATGAATGGACATACGGACAGAAGGACAAAAGAAAGAAAATAATAGATAAATAGATGGATAAAAAACAGATAAACGAATGACTGAATGAACAGAAAGAATGGAAAGAAGAACAAATGGGAAAGAATGGAAAGAAGAACAAATGAATGAACTATGGATTTTTACTGCCATGTTTTGCAGATTCCTCAAGACTCGCAGTGAGGATACAGCTACTGTATTGGGTTATTTTTGTCAGCCTTGTGCATCTGATGAATGGGTCGGGGTCAGAGGTCAGACACATGGAAGAGAGGCATGTTGATAAAGGTGTTTCTGTGACTTCAACTCAAACTGTGAATCTCAAAACGTGTTTCTGGTGCCAGATACTGAGATAGCTAACAGAAATATGGCAACCCTACAGCACTAACATTAACAATGGGTTAGAACTAAAATATAAAAACACCCTTGTGTTTTTGGGAATACACTAAAATTAAATATTAATAAGGATCAGAAGGATATTAAAAAAAAAAAATTGTATTTTTTTTAACATAATAATTTAAACCTTGGTACAGGATTTTTGAAAGGGAGTAGGGTGTCCAAATTTGATGGGTAAAGGTTAATTTTCACGTCCTTCCACTCATAAAAGGTCCTAAATAATACAAAATACAAGGGGGTCTGGAACACTACTGTACAGTAGCTATGGTTTAGACACAAAACATAAAATAAAGGTGGGTTTTCAGGAATATGTGTGGTGGTATAGGATAACCAGTGAAAATTATGAAATCTGTTTTTGATGGAATAAGGTAAAATAAATTCTACAGATCTAGATACTTTTTGAATTATTCAAATCGGATTAAAACTTTCAGGATAATTACAGATTTTGTATCAAAGAATTAGATGAAATTTTTGCGTAATTTCGATTAAGACATTGACAGGTTATACGAAAACACAAAGACTTATTTCAACAAAAAATATGTGTAGACGTTAAAGTTGAGATGTTTTTTCAATTATTCATGATGAAAATACCTATTTATGCATTAGGACTGCTAATGGGCTGTAAATCAATATTACATTGGGTCATTGCGTGACATCCGACTGGTTATCGTATGCTGCCTCACATATTTAAAAAACAAAACATTCCTAAGGCTCAGAAGGACATTTATTTTCCTTTCACAGCCTGTATACTGCCTCCCCCACCAACAAAACAAAATATTCAGTAGCAGATCCAGAAGGGGGTGTCCAGATCCCACCCCTTTTCTAGAATTTGTTTTTTAACATATTTTGGGAGTGGAAGAATGTGAAAATTAACCATTTTTCCCGTCCTATTTACCCATCACATCTGAATATAAATGAATATAAATGGATGGAGTAGAGGATGGAAATACCTGGTCCACATAACCATGGACCCCCCCACCCCCTTTCAGAAATCCTGCATCAGAGCCCGACATTGGATATGGCCTTGTAAAATAAATAATCAACAAAAGAGATACAGGTAAACATCATTCCTCTAAAAGTAATGGAGTTCAAAGAATATGATGATCCCAGTAAAGATATGCATGTTTTCAACTGCACCTTTCTGATATGCTTCTCACCATAGCAGACCTAATGAACCGTGGTCGTGGTCTGCATAAATCGAGGTTACACTAAATGTTAGATAGGGCCCTGTAAAGTGAATAATCTATTAAAGAGATAGATGTAAACATCATTCCTCTAAAAGCAATGGACTTCAAAGTATACGGAGCGGGATGTAGCTCAAACGGTAGCGTGTCTGCCTGTGAACCGGTCGGTCGTCGGATCGATCCTTCTCAGTAGACCCATTTGCAGTT
>JAULBS010082163.1:0-18923 GCA_032355785.1 Symmetromphalus regularis | reverse complement strand
ACACACACACACACACACACACACACACACACACACACACACACACAAACACACAAACACACACACACACACACACAAACACACACACATTTCTTTATATAATTTATATTTCAATGACAGTGCCGTGTTATCCATTAGGCTGACTAGGCTGAAGCTATGGGGCCCCACAGGTACTAGGGGCCCCACAGGTACTAGGGGCCTGTCAACTTTTTTTTACTGAAGCACTGCTACCAGATAGGGACCCGAAGTACCTCAACGCCTAGGGTCCCGGTCATGAGTTAATACGGCACTGTTCAATGAAATAATATGCCTTTTTCTCCTCTTTCACCAAAATATGTTATCTACACAAAAACTGTAATTTAACACACATTCTTTTATAAACATAATGACCAATTCTTTGGTATCTTACATGTATATAAATTTATACATAGTTGTATGAAGAAAATGTATATACACTGGTCCAGAAAAATGTGTTAAGACAAATTCAGTTCAATTTAATATTTTATTAACATTTCCCCTTGAAAAATGTAATACATGTACATATAATATATAATTATAAAAACAGTAAATATAAATATATATTAAAATCTACTGCACAAAGGTACAAGATACAATAATTAGCAAATTAAATTATTAAAAACATTGGTGGAAAAGAAACAAGAACAGCCAGCTTAGCTAGTAGACTGTTTACATCCCAACAAACCATTGTAAGCATCCAAATGCAATATGTCTAATCAATTAGTTTAATCTATCCTTTAAGCAGTTAACCAGACATTGTAAGCATCCAAATGCAATATGTCTAATCAATTAGTTTAACCTATCCTTTAAGCAATTAACCAGACATTGTAAGCATCCAAATGCAATATGTCTAATCAATTAGTTTAACCTATCCTTTAAGCAGTTAACCAGACATTGTATGCATCCAAATGTATTGGTCTAATCCATTAGTTTAACTTACACTTTAAGCAGTTAACTAGACATTGTAAGCATCCAAATGTATTGGTCTAATCAATTACTATAACCTACACTTTAAGCAGTTAACTAGACATTGTAAGCATCCACATGTATTGGTCTAATCAATTAGTTTAACTTGCACTTTAAGCAGTTAACCAGACATTGTAAGCATCCAAATGTATTGGTCTAATCAATTACTAGAACCTACACTTTAAGCAGTTAACCAGACATTGTAAGCATCCAAATGTATTGGTCTAATCAATTACTATAATCTACACTTTAAGCAGTTAACCAGACATTGTAAGCATCCAAATGTATTGGTCTAATCAATTACTATAACCTACACTTTAAGCAGTTAACCACATTGTAAGCATCCAAATGCAATAGGTCTAATCAATTACTATAACCTATACTTTAAGCAGTTAACCAGACATCGTAAGCATCCAAATACAATATATCTGCTGTAAGCCAGTTGTAAATAGTTACAAAACTATTTTGAACAATACAGATAATAAAACAAAAAACGTAATTTATCATTTGTTTAATAAATACGCTTTTTTTAAAACAAGAACTATACAGTTAATTAATGTCTACAGTATACATATAACAACTTTAAATAGCACTGTATAACTTTCTTTACACAACTCCGGTTTAGACAGAGTTAACTGTACACACACACGCACGCACGCACGCAAGCACGCACGCACACACACACATGTGTGTGTGCGTGTGTGTGTGTTTGTGAGTGTATGTGTGTGTCTATGTGTATGTGTCTATGTGTGTGTGTGTATGTGTGTGTGTGTGTGTCTGTGTGTATATGTATGTATGTATGTGTGTATGCATGTGTGTGTATATATGCGTGTATGTATATATATGTATGTATGTATGTATGTATGTATGTATGTATGTATGTGTGTATGTATGTGTGTATGTATGTGTGTGTGTATGCGTGTGTGTGTGTGTTTTGATTGTATGTATGAGTATGCATACCAGACGATGTAAAAGCAAGACACGTGCATTAAATGCACCACCCCTGGATCCGTCCCTTTATAACCTTGACGTCTGCCTTTGTTTTCGTCTTGGTCATGTTAATTTACATATTCTATATGTTCTTGGTGTGAGTGAACTGCGTGTGACAGGACAACGAAATTAAAATACTCCACCGACATACACGGGTCTATACGCCTGTCTAATGTGGCAACAGCACTGAGCTTGAGGGCGGAAACATTTCATCAGCAGAAACGCATCCTTGTTGAACTTTAATGAAGAACACAATCTCAGTGAGAACTTTGTTATGCCACCTGACCCCCAACCCTACTCGTATTATAAGCTGTGTACATATTAACATAATATCACTGATTCAACAAGTTTACATATTTCACAGATATAGCTACCAGTGGCCGATCTAAGGATCATGCCCTTTAAATTATGCGAGTTAAAAAAAATTATTATTATTATTAATAAAAAAAATTAAAAAAATTTAAACTTTATAGAATCCAACGATTCTTTAGGGGCAACCCTAAACGCATTTTCTGGATCCGCAACTGATAACAGCACTTCATAAAAAAGGTTTCTTGTACATTATAGAGGAATTAAATACAAAATATCTTCTTGAAAGCTACAATTGAAATTTTGTTTCAATAATAGTATACACATTTTCATAAAGCCAACATGGACGTAAATCCCGGGGGGTGGGGGACGGGGGACACGTCCCCCCTCCACTTTTTTGACAGGGAGGACGCCTATATAATTATCCTCACCCCCACTTTTTGCTTAGAAAAAATGAAAATTTCAGTGAAATTAAAAACTAAAATGCCTAAATAATAATCTTTACCAGTATTTCTCTTTATTGTATCAATGTACCTCTTAACCATGTCGTCTTAGCTCAAATATACCGAAGTACACAAGTGGTTTATAATGTTGGGAGGAGGGGGTGGGTTTGGGGAGGGGCAGCGGGATGGTCCGTCCCCCCACTTTTTGGACAAGGATATGTTCCGTTCCCTCCCCACTTTCAGGAACGGATTTTCGCCCTTGAAAGCCAATTCTTATTTTCAAAAAATGTTCTCTTGTTTATATGGAAAACCATATATTTTAAAACAATAAGAATATAATTTTATGTTACTGTATTATTATAAGTATAAAGATATTACAGTAGAATTCTAACAAATATTTCTCATTAATATATCACTGAGAAAGTTTAATTGAAATATTTAAGGTATCATTATATCACTGAAGTTTATAACTGAAATAGTTCTGGTATATATGACCTATCGTATGTACATATAAAACGGAAACTTTCTAACTGAATTAATTGTCGTGTATATCACCGACTGTAACTGAAATAGTTCTCGTATATATCACCGATCCTGTGTATATATAAAACGGAAACTTTCTAACTGAATTAATTGTCGTGTATATATATCACCGACTGTAACTGAAATAGTTCTCGTATATATCACCGATCCTGTGTATATATAAATCGGAAACTTTCTAACTGAATTAATTGTCGTGTATATTACCGACTGTAACTGAAATAGTTCTCGTATATATCATGGATTCTAACTGAAATAATTCTCAGTATCAGAGTATCACTGAGATCATTTTATTCTAACTGAAATATTTCTCGGTATCAATGTATCACGGCGGGTTTTTAACTGAAATGGTTCTCACATATACAAGAGCGTTGGGATCGGATAGGGAGTGGTGAGGGCTTCAATTCCCCTAATAATTCACATAACCGTGTTCCTTATCCATCAGTGAATTATCCACCAGCAAATTCTGATGTTCAGAAACGGGAACAACCCTCCCACACTCCATTATGAGTTTCGTTCCCACGCCCCTGATGTATCACGGGTTTTAACTGAAATCATTCTCGGTATCAGGGTATCACGGAGATATATTCTCGGTATTAATGTATCACGGAGATATTCTAACTGAAATAACTCTCGGATTCAGTGTATCACGGGTTTTAACAAATAATTCTCGGTATCATTGTAACACGGAGATATTCTAACTGAAATAATTCTCGGTATCAATGTATCACGGATATATTTTAACTGAAATATTTCTCGGTATCAATGTATCACGGGGATATTCTAACTGAAATAATTCTCGGTATCAGGATATCACGGAGATATAATTCTCTGTATTAACGTATCACGGGGATATTCTAACTGAAATAATTCTCGGTATCAATGTATCACGGAGATATTCTAACTGAAATATTTCTCGGTATCAATGTATCACGGGGATATTCTAACTGAAATATTTCTCGGTATCAATGTATCACGGGGATATTCTAACTCAAATAATTCTCGGTATCAATGTATCACGGAGATATTTTAACTTAAATAATTATCGGTATCATTGTATCACGGAAATATTCTAACTGAAATAATTCTCGGTATCAGTGTATCACGGAGATATTCTAACTGAAATAATTTTCGGTATCAGTGTATCACGGAGATATTCTAACTGAAATAATTCTCGGTGTCAATATTTCACGGAGATATTCTAACTGAAGTAATTCTCGGTGTCAATGTATCACGGAGATATTCTAACTGAAATAATTCTCGGTATCAATGTATCACGGAGATATTCTAACTGAAATAATTCTCGGTATCAATGTATCACGGAGATATTCTAACTGAAAGACAACCGGACAACAGAGCTAAGTCTTCGCGTTTCTCTAGAGACTTGTCAGCAAGTATAATCGTAGGCGGAAATGAGACTTTGACGTGCACAGAATACGCACGTTTCGCATTACGGAGACTATTTTCTGCGAGATCCCAGGCTTAATTGTATTAACTAATATGTCACTCCAAGAGCTGAGCTGAAATCACACACAATTAGCGTCCTCCGATTGTAAGGCGCGCCATCTCTGCTAGACTACCAATATGCATTTGCCAATAATTTATTGAGCACATCGTCCCAAAGTGCTGTCATTATCTTACTACAAGGTAGTAAGCAAACTGAATAACAATCAACAAAACATTACGCCTTTAAATAACAGTCCAACGTTCAGGGAAAGCTACGTAGCAATTTGCACTATTAGCGCGACACGAATGTGCCGGAAGGGCATTTTATATTGTAGTCCTGGCCCTGCCATAGAGGCCCGTATACATTTCCTTAGGCATAGATTCTGACAGCTGATTTGAGTATGGGATATCCTCAGTTTCAAGAATCTACTAGGTGGAATTCAGAAATTTGTAGCGAAAGCCAGAAAACCGCCATTTTCCAAAATGGCCGCCGTCAGGGCTCTGCCAAAATCGAAATGCATATTAAATTTCATAGGTGTGTAGTAATTGGATGATATTGGGGTGTTTTATTAGGTTTTCATGTATGCCTGATACAGTGGCGACATTAAACATATTTTGGAGGTTGCTTAGTTACAGAAATCGAAGATGGCCACCAATTAAATCCGTTAAACATAAAAATGTGTAGAGCCTATGACAGATATGTAGTAGAAGCATGATTTTAAGGTATTTTGTGGTGTTTTCATGTATGCTTGACAAAGTGTCGGCATCGAAAATATTTCAGATGTTGCCTAATTACCAAAATCCAAGATGTCCGCCAACGAAAGTCCGTTAAATATGAAAAAGTTATTAACTTTAGACAGAAATGTAGCAGAAGGATGATTTTGGTATGTGTTATTGAGTTTTTAGGTATGCCTGACACAGTGGTGGTGTTAAACAAACATTTAGACATTAGTTAATTTCCGATTCAAGATGGTCGCCGCCACACAGTGTGTCAAAGACAAAAACGTGTTTAACTTTTGACAGAAATATAGTAGAAAAATTATTTTACTGTCTATTGTCAAGCACACATGAAAACACCACAAAATACCCAAAATCACGTTTCTACTACATTCTGTCAAAGGTTCTACACGTTTTTATGTTTAATGACCTTTAATTGGTGGCCATCTTGGATTTTTGTAACTAAGCAACTCCTAAAATGTTTTTAATGTATCAGGCATATATGAAAACCTAATAATATACCCCGAAATGACCCATCTACTACATGTTAGTGACTTTTAATATGCATTTAGGTTTTGGCAGAGGCCTCATGGCGGCCATTTTGGAAAATGGCGAATTTCTGGCTTTCGCTACAAATTTCGGAATTCCACCTAGTAGATTCTTGAAACTGAGGGTATCCCATACTCAAATCCATTGTTAAATCTATGCCTAATGTGTTGTATACGGGCCTCAATGGCAGGGCCAGGACTATTGGTAGGGGGTAACAGCACTGAAAGCCTGCGTTCAGGAATGACTAGTCATTACAGGCGCTACGTAGTGATTTTACCAATTTTAAACCGCCTCAGATTGCATGCATGTCGTTCACAAAACTCCGGGCAATCAAAAAAAATCTAAATCCATTTTTTTCATATACACGTGTTATTCTGAACACTGCCTCGTCAAGTTTTGGAAACCTGTGGTAATACATTTGTTGAACTAAACTTCATAAATATTTCTATACTGTAACTGTTATTATATTTATTGTTACATGTGCTGAAAGGTATGCATGTTAATTTTATATGAATCAATTGTTTTTGTTTTTTTCTCTACTACTGTATAATATATGTACTTTATATAATTCATATATAAAGAAAAGAAAGATTTGGAAAATTGTTTACAAAATTTTCTTTTGTAATTTTGTCTTGTTGTTGTCCCTGCGAATTTTAACCTTATATGAGAATAATACTTCAGATTATATAAATGGCAACGAGATTCAATAAATTTTAATCACCATGACGTGATCGTATATTAATCAGCAGTTCATAGTTTATTAAGATCTGTAGACAAAGTTTGGGAGATGGTAGTGGGGAAGGGGAGTAGCAGGGGGCACCTGGAGGTGAGGGTCGGACCCGGGTGCGTGGGATGGAGACACTATTTGTTTTATTGAAAATCCAAGATTTTTAAAATGCCTTTTTAGGCTAAAACCTTCAAACTATATACTTCAATATATTTGCGCTAATACCACAAGGTTAAGTGGTACACTGATGTCATAAAGAGAAATACTGGAAAACATTATTATTTAGGCATTTTAATTTCAATTTTTCGAAGCAAAAAGTGAAGTGATAATTATATATGCATCCCCCTGTCCAAAAAGCGGGGGGATGCGCCCTCAAACGTCTCTCAAGATTTACGCACCTGTGTGGTAAGAAACTTCTATATTAAAGTTACATTATTATTATTTCGATTTGGCTGCTAACACGATAGCAATTCAAGCAATTTAGACTGAAAATTCCCTATTTCCGATTTGCTTGTTCCCAGTCCCTCGTTACAAAGCGTAATACGAGAAAGTAATCGGTCGCGAAATATCTATTGCGCGTTAATGGTCAAACTGCTTACATCGATCTGACAGAACTAGCTGCGTTCATTTTGCCAGAGAACAGTCCAGTTGATTAGCAACAACGTTTACACGTTGTCGTCTCCACGTGAATCTATTGTCCATCGCAACGAGGCATGAATGTCACCAATGAACAACAATCACAGACAATGAAGTGGATAGCAAATTACGAATAATCAATGATTAGCGGTTTAATAAATAGAAAAGCAGACCCGTATGAACGACTATTGGCCCTGGTAGAGTAGTTGTTAAGCTATCGGATTCGTGATTGGTAAGTACTGGGATCAAATCTCAGTCGATGCATGGGCTTTTTAATCTCAGGATTGGCTCCAATCCAGAGTGAGTGCTCCGCAAGGCTCAGAGACCTGTGATCCACAACAGTAGCGGATCCAGGTGGTGAGGACCCCCTTTTATCGATTAAAAAAACGAACTTTTACGAGTGGAAGGACGTGAAAATTAACAATTTTTTTCACCTATTTCTATTCAGTCGTCACTTTTGGACCCCCCTTTTCATAAATCCACATTTGGACCCCCTTTCAGAAATCCTGCATTCGCGCCTGCATTTATCAAAATCTATGATATGTGCTATCCTGTCTGTGAGATATTCAAGATCCCTTGCATTAGTGTGGCAGTAACGGGTTTCGTCTCTCTTACCAACAATAACCTCTGTCCTGGACAGACAGCACAGGAAGCTGAGTTGTGTGCCGAGGACAGCATTCTTGAACATTAATTGGATATAAACTGGTTACAATGGGAAACATTAATGTGTAAATAAAGAAAAAAGAAATAAAGGCTCACACGTTGAGGGGGGGGGAGGATGCACGTGCCCACGACCCTTCGGTTTTTTAAAGCCTATAAAGTCCCGCCATTGGCTGAAATACGGAAGAAATCCATTGCAGAGAATCCACTGCGTCAGAACCAAAAGGGTATAAGTCTGGATTTGGCACTTATTGGTATCACTGAATGCCCCTAAGTGAGCTGCACATGGTGCACAAAGGGTGTATGTAGGTTTCTGAAGCTACCCCACATTTATCTTGAAATCAAAAGATATTCCACATAAAACTTGTGTCTAGGTGAGAAACAGTTTTTGGCCCTTTTCTCCATTACTGCTACCACAACTTACACCCTTTTGGTTCTGAAGCAGGGGCTTATTTTGAATGTTAAAAGCAATTAAAATGCTAACCTTTTGGTTTGACGTCGGCGTATCTGCAGAAGTGGTTGTACCTGGGTTTCCAGGTAAGGCTGTAAAATTGCATAAGGTTTATATTGGGTCTCGTCTTCTCCGTGGTCCATCTGACCCCATCTTCATCAACATATTCTACAAAGTCAATACAAAATTGTTAAATATTATGGTAACCTTAAAAAAAAAAAAATAGTATTTACCCTACACATCCAAGAACATAAATGATGCTTATTCAAATGCCTGTTTTTGCTTTGTCTTTTTTATCTCTCAAATCTAGAGAAATTTTATTCATGTTATTATCAGTGGTGCCAGTGAGAAAAATGAAAAATCACTGAAGAACTAGGAGGCCGTGGGGGCATGTTTGAGACATTTTGCTTAGGCTGGACTACCAGAAAGTGAGAAGTTCACATGTGTAAACGAGTCAAAATGGCGTTGTTCTAGTCTCATAGATGAGATCTCACGCAATATCGGCCAAATCTCATCGGTTTCTGTTGTCTGTTCGTTTTGCTTGTTCTATTTCAATTTTTTTTTTGCAGTTTGGATTTTTCAACTGCTGAAGTGGAAAATCAGCGATTCCACTGAGAAATGGGACTTGTGTATTATAAAAAAATATTTTTAAATTCCTTTTATTTCCAGAAGTGAAACAAGTGATGAATTTTCTTACCAGTTCTAATGCCTTTTCTGATCTCCCTTGCTCTCTCATTTCTCAGTTCAGCAAGCCGGTCTATTTCTTCGTCAGTCGAAATATTGTCCTTCAACTCTTCTGTCGCATTTCTGAACATAAAATTACGTCTCATGTTATTAAACGCATTTTGAAAATCAAAATATTAGGAAATCCAGAAACACTAATATAATGCATTAACTGATTATCAATTCTCCATGTTACCCCACCCCTGTAATCAAGAAAAATCCATGGCAAAATAAATGTTGTCGAGAAATAGTGTCCATCGCATATTCCACGGCAATCTTAGCATAAAGTATACTTTATTTTTAACACTAAGAGAAAAATACACCTTGAAATAAAAAAATGAATCCACTGCAAAAAAAGTGTCGTGGAGAATGAAAAATTGCGCCAATCTCCCAACACTACTGGCTGATGGCTGCAGCAATTTCAAGGGATGAGTTATGACGTTAAATTGTATTTAAAAATTCGTATTCATATGATGAGGCATTACACAAACTTAAGAGAAAACAAAGTTACAACTTGTTTGTCATTTTACATGTTTATTACACATAAGTAGATTCACCATTAAATTACTGAACAGACCTGTCAAAAATGAAAATTTGGTTAAGCCATAAATGTGTCAGGTCAAAATATTTCATGTAATCCATTTCATTTTGTATAACCTATTTACAAAATATGCTGCATACCTGACAAGTCTCCGGATTTGGGTGGGAGACCTCCCGATTTTAAGTACCTCTCTCGACCTTAAATCAGGTATTCAATTTAACGCACCCAAATGGCACGAAAACTGATTTCACACAGTTTCCCCCATGAGAATATTCAAATCTGGGTTTCATGTTTAAGGCGCGTGATCAAGCTTGCGTCTCACCGTGCCCATACATTTCGACAAAGGAACGTGAATAATTGCACTCCAAAACTACAATTGAGTTCGGTAATTCTCAGTTTTTACGAAAATATCCGAATATAATTAGAATCGATCATATAAAAAAAAGTCATCATTTTAAATTATCACAAATATTATAAATAAATCGACCCAAAATATGTAATAAATCTTCAACTTGCGTAATTGTCAGAATGTTTTTAAATGTCCGGTTTTGTCAATTAAATCTGCCCAAATGTATCGATGATTCTGAATCAATTGAATCATTCAAATGATTTTAAGGAAAAAGCTCCCCATCACTTTTGTAGGGGTGTGATTATGGAGAGTGAAAAAGCTCCCATGAACCTTACTTGGGGAGTGATTTATAGCTCTCCTCTACTTTTCAAATGTGAATCCCTGTTAACTTTATATTTGAGCTAAAAAAAAGATATATATTTAAAATATAATTTCACGGTAACCCAGGCTTTTCATTTTATTTGAGAGTAGGAGTTGGAAGGAAGAGAGGAGGAGATACTTTAAAGGAACTCATTTTTTTTTTAAAGTGGAAAGTAAACTGCGCAAGTTTGTAAATAGACCGGTAAATGCACCACCCACCGCCTTGTTTTGAAAACACTGTAACCAATTGGGTAACCCACTGGTTATGCAAATATAATTCATGTAACCAAACAATTGGTTACCTAGGTAATAACCATGTGGACAGATATCTCACATTTAAAAATATTGTCCCCTGATGTGCACACATCTTTATAGTATTATACATGTCATTTTTTCATGAAATCATTTTTTGTGATTATAGGAAGGATCACTGCAAGCTTCCGACTCAAATCCTGAAAAATCGGAAAGATCAAATTCTGCCTCCTTGTCTCCTCCACGAAGATCCCGGACACGATCACATACTAGGTCGCGATCAGTTTCACCTAGAAATTATAGACGTCACAAGAGAAGTTACTATTCCAGGTAATGGACCATAAATTTGTATTCTGCAGATCTGGAGGAACAGAAATGGATGTACTTGGCAGCAATGTTTTGCTCTGCTGCATCACCACATTTGCCAATTGAGATTTGTAATAATAATTGGCAAATTTTGTGTGACGAAATAATTATGATAATACATACTGTGTGTATTTTAGTAAAGAATTAGTTTTTTTGTTTATGATATGTCTCTGAAAAATTGGAACTACATTTTTGTGCTTTTGAGTTTGAAAAAATAGATACAAATTCTGCACAGGTATAGTCAATCATTAAAAGTGCAGAATTTCTCTTTATCGATGACCTTTGTTGCTGGGTCTATGGATATCTTTGTGAATTTTTAATTACTGTGAGCTTAATATTAATAACCAGTAGGTGCCTGCTTTCCCAAATCAACTGTGTTCATTGAATAATTGATACACACCCTTCATTCTGGATATTTTGTAAAATCATGCATATATTGTTTAGATTTTCCCCTTTTCCATTTCAAAATTTTAACAAGTTCTGTTTTTTTCCCCGTTTCAGTAAATTTAATAATTTTATTTTGGGTTCCATTGAAATATTTTCCATTAAACATGCACACACACAAACATGAATTAAAAATTCTCTGTTTTTGTGAAAATCTCCGAATATAATTAGAATCGATAACATAAAAAATGATTTTAATTGTATCATTTATTTACCAAAAGTGAAAAAGTATTTTCATCGTTTTAAATTATGAAGAATATTATAAATAAATCGACCCAAAATATGTAATAAATCTTTAACTGGTGTAATTGTCAGAAAATTTGAGCAAAAGAAATTTTAAAAAATGTCTGGTTTTCTCTGTTATAAAATCAATGGAAGCAAATGACTGGTGAGCTAAACTAATTTGATGTAACACGTATAGATATCAGTGTTGTCAGGCATCGATATTTTCTGTTTCCAAAATCCGTTTAATTAATAAACTGCTATTTGAAGACAAATAATAATGTTTTTGGAGAAAATCAGGAATTGTGTTTAAGATAGGTTTTTCTGCATTTCCGTTAATGGAGGGAAATCAGTGCCTTTAATTATTAATAGTTTATTTTCAATGCATTTACAGATCCAGAAGTCGAAGTCACCACAGATATTCTAGATCTCGATCCCGAAGTCCATACAAGCGAAAGCAGTAAGTAAACAAAACTTCGTTTTTTTCATTTTGCTTGGATTGCAAGTCATGTAATTGCAAATTGCAGCCATGTTTTAGAATTTGCACTAGCAAATAATAGTTTTAATTACCAATTTACCTATTGCTCGTAACCAACACCTGAAATTGCAATCAGCAATGCCGTATAGATTAGTGCAGATTATTTCATTCTACCCAGCACTTTTTTTTTATGCTGCAGACCTACCATTTTATTTATTTCTGCAAGGTGTTTAAAAAAAATGAAACTCTAGAGATGGAAACGTGTGAACGTTAAAATTGCGTTGAAAATGTGGACACTTATTTCACCACAGCATTTATTTTGCCGTAGACATTTTTTTAATTGCAGAGGTTGGATTGTAACATGACTCCCTGGAAGAAAATTCAAGCATTAAGCATTTAGACTTTGTATAGGTTATATTTCGTCCCTGGATTGCATTAAAATATCTAATTTTTACAATTGATATTGTTTTGTCAGCCACGTGTAACCATTTTCCCACCCCACACAAACTCCCATATCGCTGCTTATGAACCAAAAGGGTGTAAGTCTGGGTTTGGCACTTACTGGTATTACTGAATGCCTCTAAGTGAGCTGCATCTGGTGCACAAAGGATATTTGTAGGTTTCTGAAGCTATCCCACATTTATCTTGAAATAAAAAAAATATTCCACATATAACTTGTGTCAAGGTGAGAAACAGCTTTTGGCCCTTTTCCCCATCATCTGCTGCCCCAACTAATACTCTTTTGGTTCTGAAGCAGCTATCTGTATTTTAACAGTATGAAAATTCTGAAGATCATTATTCGTTCTCTTTTATTTTCAAGACAAAGCCTCTGCTTGCTAATGAGTGCTCAACACTAGATATACTGTTTCCCGTTAAAGGCAGTTAAAGAACAAAATGAGCTTTTCTCTTGTGTGGATATTGTATGATTTTGTCTTTTAACAGCATCTCGAGTTTTGGAATTGCTTAGCACCTACTTTTATTAATCTTCATTGTATATCCTTGCAAGAGCTTGATATCTGTTTTAATTTTGTTGAAGGGTACTTCCACTGTGGTGAGTGTGACCATCAGAGAGGTTCTTTAGAGTATTACATTGAAAGCTCACAGTTAAAACATTACGTGATCTCCGAAAATAGAATACCTTGCTGCTTATCAGAAAGAGTAGCCTATGTGGTGGCAGTTGGTTTCCTCTAAACAAATATGTCAGAATGACAATATGTTTCATGATGATAAGATAAAAATCAATGTGCTCTAGTGGCATCATTAAATAAAAGAAACTTTACTTTTACCAAAAATAGAATAGAGCCTGTGCTTCTTAATTTGGGTGTGAGGATATCTAATGAACCATGGAAACCAAACTGCACAGTGTGGTTTCCATGGTGAATTTTATAGAACCTCTCAGATTGTCACACTTGTGACAGTGGAATTTCCAAAAATTAAAAGAGGGTGGAATCTGGCTCAGTCAGTAGAGAGTTTACCTCAGGTGCTTTGGTTGTAGGATCAAATCCACTTGGTGGACTTTTCTATGATTTTTGTTTTTCTTTCCCAACCAGTCCCACGACTTTCATATCATATCAAAGGCTGTGGTAAATGTTGTGTCTGGGGAAATGCTTATCAAGATCCCTTGCTGTTAATGGAAAAATGTTTTCTCTTCATGGCTTCACATAAAATATACCAACTGTTTGACGTCCATTAGCCAGTGGTTAACAGGGCCCTCAGTAGTTTGAGAAGTTGCAGGATACAACAGTGATGGTAGCCGGCGATCGTGGCATGCATAATATATATATACAGGGCCATCAGTAGTTTGTGAAGTTGCAAGGTACAACAGTGATGGTAGCCATCAATCGTGGCAGTCATAATATATATATACAGGGCCCTCAGTAGTTTGAGAAGTTGCAGGGTACAACAGTGATGGTAACCGGCGATCTTGGCGTGCGTAAAACAACATATTTTTTACCAAAAACGAAAAGAAGGCGGCAGCAAAAACTGTTACAGGTCGTGATTTACTGCCTGTGACTGTGTACTTTTGAGGATACTGGTTTAATAAATAAGCTTGCTCAAGTGGTGTTGTTAAAAAAACTAAAATGTTATTTTTGAAAAAAGGAAATCTTGTTTAGTCATATGTTGTTGTTTCCTTACATAATGCTCTAAAATTAATAAATATGCTACATATAGTAATTTAATAGAATATTATATTTGTGTTTGTCATGCTTTTCACAACACTTGTGGCAAATTCAGTTATTGTTTTTTGGCACTTCTATTATGAAATTGCATGATAGACACTCATATAATGTCCTATATCATTTAAATTTTTTATCTTCCACAGTGGTGAGAAAAGCGGACGCAGGTAAGATGTACTTTTTGATTTGATCGATGTATGATTCAATTTTTGAACAATTTTATTTTTGTTCAAGTTATAATTCAGGGCACAGTTTTGGGACATTTTCTGGAATGTAAGAATGCCCCAGTGCTCAATGTTCATGCATCCCAGTGCCCAAATTTAGGATGCAAATTTTCATGAATGTAAAGATGTCCCGGTGCTCAGTCTTAGGGTGAAAAGTTTCGGGATTATAAGATTAAGGATATCCCAGTTTTTAATTTTGGAGTGAACAATTAAAGTGGTAGGAAAATAGAATTTTTACAAGAACAACAGCAATCCAGTGAGTCACCGTATGAGACACATTTGGTGAACTCATTGTGTGATTGTCTTTGTTGTGACATATTTACCTACAAATCATTGTTTTGTTAAAGCTAATGGGCTAAAGACCTCTATTTAAAAATAATAAGTATCCCTTAGGCCTATTCATAATCATAAATAATTTACACCTTTGCTATGAAAAATGAGGAGTCCAACATAATTTTAGAGAATACCAGACTCTCCTAAAAAGTGCGATAGGACATAAGACTCTCAAGCTGAAGACAGTGGTTCAAAACCCTTCGAAGGCTGGGGCACACTTCAGACTGTGTGTCAAAATGACCAAATATTAACATGCAATAGCCAGTGATTAATAAATCAATGAGCTTTATGATTCATTAAGAAATGGAAAAAGAAACTGTAAAATAGTGCACTGTCTCTGTCTGGACATCTAGGGTTGTCCGCATTGGTCACGAGTGACCTACAATGTGCCACAAATAAATAGGAAACTAGTACCCAGCTACACCTTAATGGACTCACCTTAAAATTGAGCATTGCAGTTGGTTACTAAAGCTTGCAGCACAGTAACCTTTTTTTTTTTGTCTTTTGTTAGAAAGTTGTTAATTTCCTGTTTATTAGGCCAAATAACTTAAAACACTCTGGGAGATATTTTGTCATGACTGGAAAATAGGCTTCCAATATCATAAGTGTCACAGTGTTTATGCAGGTTTATGCATTCATGGTTTTTATGGACATATATACTGAACAACCAAATGTTTGTTCAGATCCAATTTAATCAAATTAAGCAAAAATTTATAAAACCGTAAAACCCTTTCACTTCTCTGCACATGCCTCCAGTAAGCAAAACAGCCAATGACAAAATATGGTTAACTTTTATTCAGTCAAACATTGCAAATTAATTTTGTTGTTCAGTATATATGTAAACCCTCTTAATGCATGTCTGTTGGAACTGAAATTTTCTGTAAACCATATGTGGGCTATGCCAAATATCTTTCAGATAACCCATTGTTTGCACAGTTTCGACAAGTTTGTAATTTGTATCTGAAGTAAAACCAATTTTATTGGAATATTGGTGATATTAGAAGAAAGCATGTAATTTGTTAGCTAAAGAAAAATCTGCCAGTGTAATGCAGGCTTAAAGTTCAGGGTGATGCCTTTTTTGGGGGGGAGGGGAGGGAGTAATTTTTTTAATTTAACATTATCTACAACCCCACATAACTAAGAGCTCTCATAACTTAAGGAGTTAGCCACATGACATTTTCAGGGCTCAAAGATGCATTGGAGTTGTGTTCAAAACTGCAATCAGATTTGTTATACATGGTTAACATTTCTCACAATTACCATCCAAAATCTCAATTTCGTTTTTTCTGGTGGATTTAAAAAGAAAGGTTATTTAAACAAATATATAGAGCTGTGAAAGATCTTCAAAATGAAACAAGAACCAACTGTAGGTGCTATAAGATACAGCCATTTGAACTCGCAAGGTAGTGCTAATTAGCCAAAATTAGCTTGTATCTCATTAATTAAGAGGCCATGAGCAGAAATATTTGAGTTACTGGCTGTTACTCATAGGTCGCAATCATTTCCAAAAATTTTACAAAAATCTGAAAGATACAGGCCAATTTTCTGTTGATTTGACATGGAATTACCCGATATTGGCTTTATTAATGTTTCTTAATTTTGAATTCTTGTACAGTACTTATAAAATCATGTTAAATGACATGCCAATTTTGTTTTTAATCACATTTTCTAAGTTTTGTAAGAACAACCAATGATCAGTATGGTCCTGAATTTTAAATATACTGATGATTTGCTTGAGTTCTATAAAGAATTTTATTGTGTTTTTCAGTTATCGTAGCCACAGACGCAGTCACAGCAGATCACCCATGTCAAGCAGAAGACGACATGTTGGAAACAGAGTAAGTAGAGTGTTTTGTTTCATACATCAGTCAAATTAGTCAATTTAATTAGGAGATAAACATATTCTGATTTCATTTTAGAGGTAGGTTATAATGGATTTGAAACCCCTAAATGACATTTAAAACCGAATGTGTATGGAAAACTAAAATGCTAACTTGTTTAGTTGTTCGCATGTCTGATAGTGGTTGTACTTCATAAGTTCTCTGGTTAATTATACATTGTTTTATTTTCATTTCTGATGGATGGTTTCTTGAAATTCCTTTTAAGTAACAGTTTTCAAATACAGATCATTTATATATTTAACAGATGTAAACAAGCATGAATTTTAAGTGGCTCTTTACCAACCAACCGTGTTTACGTTTGGCTCATCGTTTCCGAAATAGCATAACACTGATGTCACATTTGTAAGCACCAATTCAAATTCATACACAGCCTTTTCACATTTAGAGGTAGTATAACGTAGGTTTATTACCCGGTTTTTAACCTTTAGACTACTCTTTTAAGAGTTCTTTCCCCAAAAACTGGATTAATTTTGAGAAAAAATCAGTTTGAGAGGCATCTCATTTTGGTCAAATGTTTTGATTTTAAAACTTAACAAAACAATAAAATAATATAAAGGGATGAACAAATTAATATTAATTTTGGGTTTTGAAGGGCTTTTTTGTAGGTCCACAATTTGAGGTCTAGAAATGTGTAAAAATAAACAAACAAAAAACCTTGTAAACCACGCTTGGTAATTCGTATTTATGGTCAGTTTGCTCACATTCAATACCATATTCTTGCCCTCACACTCAGTGTCATTAAAAAAAAATATTTTGAAATTCTCTCGCTATTCGCTCCCGATATTCAGAATCAAAATCCTCACCTTTGGTAAACTCCAAACTAATATTTATTCCAAATTAGCTCTTCAAAATCTCTGTGTAGTGCTATGCCACCATTACTCGTCACATTACGAAAAACTTCATGAAAAAACCCCACTTTGATATATTGATCGATAAAGGAGTTCTAACACTTCAAAAATCAGCCATTTGCAATTGGGAACATTCTCTGTATATAAGTATTCCTCCCATAATGCATTTAAGCAACACAAAATACTAATTTTAAAGGGGAAGTTTGTTTGGTGAGATATGTCGCCTTCAGTACTCAAGCGTTTGCATTTGCATGACATTGTCGAGATAAGTCGCCTGCAGTGTCCAGAAGGTTAAACAAAGCTATACACTACCATTATTTAATTTTTTAATATTTCTCTTTTACTTAAAAACTATTCAACTTTTAACTAATAATCAAGGCCAGTTTTCAAACATATAGTATTAAATAAACCATCATAAAAACCCAAAACATTTCTCCTTAAAATTGTCAATGACAATAACTTCTATATTTTACTTGAAGCTATATTTTTATTTATTTTAACATGCTAATTATTTGAAACTTTGTTGGCTATTGGATACTCTTATTTATTGTTTAACACTGGAGCAGTTGTAAGAATTTAAGAGAGATGCAGCTCCAAAAAGGCTACTTAAAACAGTTTTATGTTAATTTTGCTGGTATATCAGACTTGAAACAAATATTAATTATATATATTAGGCTTATATTATATTTAGGATATTTTCATTTTTGAGTGGGTGCATAAATTCATATTCCTTCTCTGAATCTGCCTCTGTAATAATGAGTAAAATTGTTAGATGTTTTTCATTTTGTAGGTCCCATTCAGCAAGAAAAGCTGGTAAACAATGGTATTGGAGCTCCTGGAAAAGCGATAGAACTGGATAGACTCAGCCATGATATTGAAGCTCAGCGAAGTAAGCTAACTAGTAATTTCTGCTGGTACAGTAGTTATCAATTTCTGGTTATTTTCATGTTTAATGGGAAAGTATGAACACCTTAACACATTGTTTAGCTGTTAAACATGGTATTATGTATACACATGGTCTCCAAAAGAAAACTGCTGTTACTGCTTAATACAGTTCTGGTTTACCCCGCATTATATACGAGCCTCTGTGGTTAAGCTGTGGTCTCAAGTCTGGTAGATACTAGGATCAAATGTTACATGTCACGCTTTTATTTTAATGTTAAAAGTAAAGTTTGCTTTATTTAACGACGCCTCTAGAGCACATTGATTTTTATCTTATCGTCGGCTATTGGACGTCAATCATATGGTCATTC
>JAULBS010082162.1:0-34473 GCA_032355785.1 Symmetromphalus regularis | reverse complement strand
ATTATTTTCGGCAGATTACAAAGATTTTACAACTCTCTTATTAAGTAATTGCGATAAAATCACAACAAATCAACAAGTCTAGACCTTTTGTCCCAAAGAAATTGTCGTGTTGTCTTTGACCTGTTTCTTTCCTGAGCTCTGATTGGTCACCGCGCCAAATGGCATGCCACACCGGATCAAAATGTTTTTTTCAGCTTGTATAAAAGTCGAATTAATAACCGATCGAAAACGTTATAATATTTGTATTACAGTTCGTTTTATTAGTGAGCTGTGTTAAAAAAATAATCCAAATTTCATCAGAAATGTGTAACTGCGAACTTCAAAAACTGTCGTCTGAACGAAGTTACTCAATGGGGACTCGATATTTCCCGTACAGTGTTTTTGAAAGTTACACCAGCAACAAAATAGGTGACAGTTCATAATAAACATTGCCTACAAATAAACTACATTTTACACTTAATAAACTAGCAGGGTATGAATTTTGTTAATATAATGATATTAAATTTGAAATTTATAAACCGTACCGTGATTTTTTTTTCAGTTCCGACTCACATTATAAACCATGCACGTGCTCAATGTTCTTTGTAAATTCCTCCATTTTTCAAGGGCCTTCACACGAATTTACAAACTTGATTGCAGCCTTAGGGTTTGTTTATGGAATGGTATCCTGAAGTTAAAATTTAAATATTTTTATAGCAAACCTTTTTAAAGAGAAACACTTGAAAAAAAAAAATGTTTTGTACTTGTAAGCATCAATAAGTGGCGTGATCCAGAACTACCCAAATGATCCGCAACTACCCCAAACAAATTATATTTTTAAAGATCGACTAGGACTTCGTACTATATATTTTATTCGTTTTAATTGTTATTGTAGCAAAGTAAGTAATTGTTTGTTATATTAAAATAAAAATAAAATTTTAATTTGATATACGATCACATGTGAACGAGTTCAAAAACACTTGATTCGGAACTGCCTGAACAACTGTACAAATTGTGTGCTGTCTGGTCATATCCTTGACTCAACGTCTCAAGTGTATCATTGTTTCGATAATGTATGGTTTTACTTGATCCGAAGGACACCATTGAAACTGATAACAATACAAATGTTACTTGTACAGAAATGTATTTATAGTACTCACTGTACTGTCAAAATGTAAATAAAGTGCATTCATGTTACATTGATGATACAGTCTTTCAGATATTACAATAAATACATTTTAAACTAATAATGGCAGTGATGTGCATTAAAAATTTGAACATGAACAAATTATTACATTCTGTTACAACATATCAAAATTAAGGTCAGTTAAAACGTAAAATATTATGTTCTTTAACTTTGTGCATTTTAAATTAATTTTTCTTAAATATTTATAAACCTTTTTTTCACCACTGGTTAAAATTAAGTAATACAACAATGCATAATGCAACATTACATTTTGTTTTTAAAAGTCTGATGTGAGGTAAATGCTTAAATTATCTTTATTTTATTTTTAAGCTTCAAAGTTCAATTTGTGTAAATCACATACATGTACTAAGTCAAAAGGTTATGAACAGTACTAGCAGGATTGAAAAAATCCCATGACAAGACGCCTAGGTTTCCCACCTTTCATCACCAGGACACCAGATTCTCCCAAAACGTAAGCCCGGCAGGTAACTGGGTAAAAAAAAAAATCATTTTAAAACCCCACCCCAACATCTCCTCTCAAGCAAAATACTTGAAATTACTATTCAATTGCTTTACTGGCTGCTATTCCACATGCTCACATGAACTAAGCAATCTTCAATTAGCTGGCAGCCAAACGATTGGACATCACAAAAGCAATAAACACGATGCACCGCATTTGTTTTTACTGTAATTACTATAAACAATTTATCGAAGGTGTTCTCATTTCTCAGATGATATCCGACTTGAAGTTGAAGTTAATCCAATTGAACAACCCGATAAATGTCACAGAATGTGTGTTGATAACAATTACTAGTATCAATAATACTACTGACAAATTATCCTTAGATAACATGACTACTCAGTTTATAAAAATCCCCTAATTGAAAATTAATTACTATCACACATGTAAATTGTAATACACACATTTGTCATTTTAAATCATTGGCGCAATGATTGTTGTACAAATGGGAACATGGACAAGTTTATTACAAAAAACGGCAAAGACCCGGATAATTCTGAGGAAATACATGTAACACCAATGAGGATTATGACAAATTATCCTTAGATAACTTGACTACTCAGTTTATAGAAATGCCCTAATTGAAAATTAATTACTCTCACACATCACAGACATGTAAATTGTAATACACACATTTGTCATTTTAAATCATTGGTGAAAGGGTTGTTGTACAAATGGGAACATAGACAAGTTTATTACAAAAAAAAGGCAAAGACCTGGATAATTCTGAGGAAATACATGTAACACCAATGAGGACTATGACAATATATATATTTGATTTAAAATATAATTTAAAAAAACTAGTTTTATTCGCACAGCCAAACACAGAATTATTGGTAATATTTACACATTACACTAGTGTAGGAAATGAGGGTAAAAAGATAACATGCATTAAAATTAGAATATCTAATTAGAATTAGGTGTGTGGTGCATCGCATTTAAATACGCAAGTCAAATGTGTTGTTGCTTTGTAAACAAGGACGTATGCAATATATAATTACTGTTTTCGCGCGTAAAATAAAGGTTAGCAGTTAATTAATACTATATGACGGTACCACTTCGTCGCTGACCAGTGGTGTTGTACGGATATTTCCGAAGTGTGTAATCAATGTTTGTAAATAAGCGTGACAGCCCTTGAAAAATGGAGGGATATACAAAGAACATCGAGCGCATGGTGATGGTTTAAAAAATTTAACAAAATACCACAGTACGATTTTCAGTTGTTTAATTTAATATAATTATATTAACAAAAAATAATACCCTGCTAGTTTATAAAGTGCAAAATGTAGTTTATTTGTAGGCAATGTTTATTATGAACTGTCACCTATTTTGTCGCTGATTTAACTTTAGGCATTGAATGGGAAATGTCAAGTCCTGATTGCGTAACTTCCTTCAGAGGACAGTTTTTAAAGTTCGCTATTAGTATTACACATTTCTGATGAAATTTGGATTATTATTTTTTCAAAACAGCTCATTAATAAATTGTATGTATTTGTTTGAATTATAGTTATGAGCCAGTCGTGGATTGGAAGTGTTGTTTCGTTGGATTGTGGGGAGACGCTGGGAACATACCAGGGTCAAGTGAAGTCTGTAGACAACTTCTCGCAAGCCCTGACTATTTGCAATGCATTTCGAAATGGGCTGAAATGCGAGATTCCATATCTTACCATCAAGTAAGTGATGCCTAATGTTTTACTATAGGAACAATATAGCAAATCCCTCTTTTCATTATTATAAATTACAGATGGTGATGAATTAGGGTTTCACACATTTTTAGCACCTCTATGTTGTTTGCTAAGATAAATAATTATGTATCTCTGATTGTTTTTTTTGTTTTTCTTCTAATTTTAAAGTAACATCACTATTCTGTGTACTTGTTTGTATTTGACCACATCTGCTAAAAGAGGTACATAGGAGGCGTTACATGCTCATAATTCAAGAAAATGTTGTTGAAATCTGCACTTTCTTTTCCAGTGCTCAAGACATTAAAGATTTAAAAATCATCCGACCGAGCAGTAATGCACATGAATTTGTGAACAAACCAAAGACTCCATCCAAGTTGTCTAAAGAAGCTGAGAAATCCATCAATCCAGGATGTCGTTCCCCCGTGAAGGTTGTACAGACCGTATCATCAGGTGGATATCCCCAGCAACACAACGGCTATTCTGGTGCTAGTAATGGCTATGTAAATAGACTGACACCCACCAGAGACGTGGCCTATGACAATCACTATAATGGCAGCAGGAATGCCCGTCAAACCCCCACCAAAGATGCCGATCCTAGCAAGAGAACAAATTCTTGTGAGTAATGTTGGAAATTCACACCTGTCAAAATTACACAAATTATTATTTTATTCACACTTTGATATAATTTATAAATGGGTTACACACAATAAAATGGGTTATTTAAAGTATGCTAATTAGAAGATATTTAGTATTTTAATAAAAAAAATTCTCATTTGGCAGAGTGTTGAAATAAATAACTAAACACAAAATATGTTCTCAGAAACATTTGTTTTAAAAATTCTTTATAGTACAATATTTTGTAGAATGTGTTTATGAGAAATTGCATATTTTATTTACTGTTTTGTTTCAGTTTCTGAATCTTATTTTATGAATGTTATTGTATAAATGTTACCTAGAAAATATTTAGTATTTTAATAAAATTTCTTACATTTGGTAGAGTATCGAAGTTAATAAATAAATACAAAATAAGTTCTCAGAAACATTTGTTTTAGGTCTATTCTGTATAGTACAACATTTTGTAAATTGTATTTATGAGGAATTGCATGTTTTATTTCAGTTTCTGAGTCTAAAGCACGTAAGCCAACGACTCCAAGAAAAATAGATTCGAACGGTCGAAAGAGTGCTCCCCGTGAAGATTGTTTTAGTGCTCCAGTTGAATCTTTCTTATCAAAGGAATTTGACTTTGAGAAAAATTTAGCTTTGTTCGATAAAAGGGCTGTGTTTGAAGAAATAGAGAATGGTGGAACCGAGGTTATGAAACCTGCAGATAAAAAGACTGTCAAGTACCGCTGCGATGAGAACGTTCTTAAAACAAAGCCAACCGTTCTTAAACAGATCAAAGTGCCAACAACTTCACTTGGAATAGAATATGTTACAGGTATGAATGTTCTCCATATGACAAGCTCATCTGTATTAATGATAAGTTTTAGGGAATGGGATATAGCTACTCGTTGAGCCTCATTCAAGTCATTGAATCCATTGGTATACAGTGTATATCCAAGTCAGTGATAATGGGTATGTCAAAGGTTTACAGTCTTCCTGTAGGAAATTGCATATATATTGCTGCTATTCCAAAATGTTAATTGGCTATATGATTATGTGTATAGGAGCATTTAAATTTGTTAAATGTATTAATATCTGTATAGGAGTAGCAAATAGCTCAGAGGTAGACCAACTACTAGAGGTGTGATGGATAGTCCGATTGATCCCCATCAGTGGTCTTCATTTCAATGGTTTTGAAAGAGGTGCTCAAATCCTTTTTTAAAAAAAATAGTTTATTGCCACAGACGAGTTATGGAAGTGTACATCCATTTTGGTTCGGGCACACTCCCCTGGAACCAGGGTCCTAAGGTGAGGGCACCTGACCTATGGGAGTCCCATCAGTGGACCCATTTTGCTATTTATCATTCCAGTCAGTGATCCAAAGTTGTTGTCACAAAGGCCACCGTATGTGCTGTCCTGTCTGGAAAATGCATATAAATGATTCTTTGCTACTGTATGGAACCGGCCTCCGTGGTGCTGTGGCTAAGCTATCGGACTCAAGGCTGGTAGGTACTGAGATCAAATCTCAGTCGAGGCATGGGATTTATAATCTCAGTATCGGCTCCAACCCAGAGTGAGTGCTCAGCAGGCTCAATGGGTAGGTGTATACCACTTACACCGACCAGTGGTATGTCCTATTCTGTCTGTGGGATAGTGCATTTAAAAGATCCCTTGCTGTTTATAAAAAAAGCAGCGGGTTTCCCGTCTCCTACTAACACTAACCTCTGACCTGGACAGACAGCACAGGAACCTGAGTTCTGTACCCAGGACAGCGTGATTGAACCTTAATTGGATATAAGCACGAAAATAAATACAACAACTACCACCATCACCAAACATTTCATAGCTTCATGCTTCAGAGAAATGTAATTGTTGTATGAAATTAACTGTAATTAATACTGACACCAAACTGACCAGTGTTGTCGTATTAAGACGTGCGGTGAGATAACTGCTTGAAAGTATATATATTTAGAGACGTATGTGCTAAAACTTAGTCTGATGCCAATAGCGATTTGTTTCTTTGATACTTCAAAATGAAGGAAACAGACACCTTGTCATAATATTTATGATCTGTTCCGTAATCTTTAAAGCTAGGGTCAACCAAAATATTTCACAGATCATCACCTCTCTTTCTGAAAGCTTTCCAATGATCCATGGTCAAAGACTGACTGGCCAAGTTAAATAAGTCAACAATTTATAGTTGTCCATTGTTAAACATTGGATAAGTTAACCATATAACCCTCAGCAAATTCAGCAGACTTATCTACCCTAGAAACAACCATTATACAATTTGGCCTCGATAAAGTAAACAAAACCTCCCCACCCCTCACTACATCGGGCGTAGGGACTATCTCTCTCTCTCTCTCTCTCTCTCTCTCTCTCTCTCTTTCTCTCTCTCTCTCTCTCTCTCTCTCTCTGGGTACTTAGAATTAAAGCTGGGGTTTTGTAACATGCTGTGTATTTCAGTAAAGATATTGAGTGAAATTAGCTCTTAACTTCACAAAATACTTTAGTTCAGACTGACAGCCCATTTTCGTCTTCGTCCAATTTCCTAAACTAGCATACATTTTGGTTTTCTTCAGTGGTGTGGAGGCTGGTTCTGGTGGATTCTGAAATCGAATGTTGCAATGATTGGTTGAACTTGTCGTCTGCAGATTTCACGATTCAATGTGCAATGTCCGTGTGTGATTCAAACAATTCCACGTCCATATTGCAGTAGATCGTAAGAGTTCCTTTAATAGATTGTTCAGCATTTCAGTACAACACCAAGCATTCTACCCTACTGCACTGGATCAAGGGTTTTCAACACCAAAGAGGTTTGTAAATTTTCAGGATCTCTGTCATTTTCCAGGACTAAATTGTTGTTTTAATGCTTAATTTAGTGTTACAACTGAAAAAACAACTGCTAGTGCATTCTGGCTTCTTGTGTGTTATTTTACAATAATTTGTTTAGAAACCTGTTATATCACTTCCTTCTAAAACTGTAAATATTACTCACTTTTAAAAGTCAATTTTAAAACTTACGTTTTAATATAGGTTTCAGCATTATATAAAGTTTTATGAAATCTACCTAATGAAAAGGTAAATTATAGTGATACTTTTTACGTGTTTTTTGGTTTTTGTATTTTTTTAGGCTGAATCAGTTTAGAAAGATTTTCAAGAAAATATTTCACATAGAAAGTAGAAATAAAGAAACGAGCACAATTTAGCACTGGACAAAAACAACGAAGCCTGATTAAAAAAGAAACACTGCATTCATCATTGGCTATATATTAAAAATAATATCTTCAAACAGGGATTTATTTCTTTGATACTTCAAAATGAAGGAAATAGACACCTTGTCATATGATCTGTTCCGTATCCATAAACAAATAATTAATGAATGTTGAATGTAACCAGGGCAGGTGACATTTGGAAGCTAATCTCCTGGACAACAGACTCGGCACAGAGGGATTGAGACAGTGCGAAGGTTCATCTGGATAAACAGACGCCGCGACCCAAATGGTACCAGTCTATTTCTCAAACATGCCGGACAGGTGCAGCATTGCTAATCATCTGACTCTCCACCCTTCTCGTCAGCGTGTTAAGTCAGCAGTCAGATTTGTAGACAGTTAGAGGGGTAATACATTCTTCAGGAGGTCCGCCACATAGATGCACTCAACAGTGCAGTTTGCTGTAATCTTTCAGGTGTATGTTTTAATATGGCATGAACAATGATGAAAGGACAAGACATTTTTCAGGAAGTTTTCACAGCAAATTAAAATAAAGATTGTTTACTATTTTCTGGAAATGTTCAGAATTATGCTACTTAATGAATAGCGTAGGTCGTCGCTACAATATATATATCCTGTATTAGTATAGTGTATATCGAGGGATGACTGCAGAAAACAGTTATGTTCATTTTGATACGTTTGGTCCATTTAGAATGTCATTTTGCATACTGGGGGCAGTCTATATAAAATTGTGAATTATAAAAGCGTTCTGATTTTACATGACACTTTTAACTTTAAAATTCTTTTTTTTTTCTCTCCAAAGTACCATTTTGGACATAACTGTTTATGTAGTCAGTCTTCGATATATAGTATGTATGCAAAAATTAACAAAAACAGCATTACGTTTGTGTTCTTTAATGTACGCATCTATTATCCAAAGTTTATTAATTGTGTCCTTTTCTTCTTTTGTTTTATCTTCTTTTTTTCTGGATTATGGCTGCAAAATCATGAATTATGGTATACTTTACCTAATACAAGATAGACAACTAATATACCAAGCGTGTTGCAAAAGAAATGCAGTTAATATGACAACGTTCGATGTTTCATTCGAACAACGTTTTTAGTAGTAAGTACATAAGTTTTTTGACATTACATTTTATATCGTTCTCCATTACAAAAGTAAACTATTTATATTTATAAAAACGAAAATATTTCTATCAATAAACAACGTAATAAATTGGTTTTGATCATATTGTTAATGTAATGTAAACAATATTGTTTCTTCTATTGAATTCAAAAAGGTGGGACTTTGTTTTTGTTTTTTAATAAACTCATATGATGAATTATATGCAAGCTGTAATATTAGTTCATGAAGTATGTGTATGGTGCATGTCTGCTGTGGGTTAGCTGAGATACAATCGTTAAAAGATAACACCTTATAGAACTGCAAATAGTTTGGACAAATATTTCAAACCTTTCTCATATCAAAATATTGAATGCGTCTTGTTTGAAATAAAATAAATGTTGTCCATTAACTTTCAGAATCAATATGGTTGCCATATCCTTCAACATGGTCAAGGTTGCCATCACACAATGGATGTGGACGAACGAGACTCGCGTAAAAAAATTTGCATAATTTTAATGATAAAATATGTAGCTATCATGTGATTGTGTTGACACAACCTGCTAATACTGACATTATTATTCGAGATCAACTGACGTGTGTATACAATACAATGCTGATTTCATCTGTGTCACATTCCTAAATTCATATTATATTATCATTTTATTAATAATTTAGTTTAATTAATATTTTGATATCGATATATTTTATTGTCATAAATATTAATTAATATTCTAAAGAGAATAATTATTTGTGTTGTCATAAACAGTTTCTCAAACAACGTGATTTATTTATAACACATATTCATTTTACCTATCACATTTATTCAGGGGGTTTCTGTTTATTGTTTTGGTGGGATATTTGTTTGTTTTGACCCTTAGTCTTAGTAGTTTATTTTATGTCTTACAATTATTTATTAGATGGAAACTGGTTTGTCTCTAATAATAAATATTATCACATTATCCCGTATAATACATATTGAATATTTTTTTAGGGGCAATATCAATTATTTATGAAATATAGTGATTTACTATATTATAAAGTCATTTTCCGATTTTATTCATGTATTTTTTATTTTTATTAATGATTGAATAATATTATATGCATTGATTTTTCTTTTATCAAAGATAATTATTTTGTGTATTATGTAGAATAATTTATATATATATATATATATATATATATATATTTCCTGATGGTTACATAGATTAATATTTATTGTTATACAAATATTATTTTTTATTTCTCCTAAGGTTTGTTTACAGCTAATGATAAAAACATCAATATTTTTCAATGAAGCTTTAATAACTGAACCAGGAGCGACACAAAACTGGGAATATCAGAGGACAAACATTGATCAAAGTCCATGGATGTCTGAACTGAGATGGGTTTGGTGCTCGTGGTTGTAGGTTCATTGGTTGACTGCGGAGTATGTTTTTCAACAGTAACTATGTCCAACATGGGAGATAGATCTTGTTTGGTAAAAGTGATCATTAGTTTTTTTAGGGTTCATTTGTCAGGGTCGTAGCTACACTATACTAAATATTTTATAATATGTACTTTTTATTGCCAGATCTGGAACTATGATTACAAATAATAAAGACATCTTAAGCTTACAATTGTTTAATTTCTAGCCACGCCCCAGTTTGTGGTATTGTGGACTTACAGTATGCCCAACTGAGTTCACTACTGAAACTGGTGGCCATGCTCTCTCTGGCGTGATGTTAATATTACTAGGGGTGTCAAACCGGAATCGGTATAAAAAATAAACAAAAGCTGTATTTAGAAAATTATAGATCGTTTTGAAAGATATGAACTTACAAAGTCATACATTACATTCAACGCAGTGGTGACATCTGGTGTTCGCAAAATCTGTAATATGCATCTTCACTTATGAGTTTAGCTTTTAGTGATTAAATTTAAAAAAAAGTTATTTAATAATATTAAGATCTATATAACAAACCTAGAAGTCGCTGTGGTGGAGTCAGTTAGGTTGTCTCTATGTTTGTGGGTATTTTTGTTTGCTTTGTTTTGTTTTCATCATGTATGTGTGTAGATAATTTACAATTAAAAAGGTCACGTGGCAATGCCATTCTCATTTGATCGCCAGAACGAGTACCAGCCAGGAACGAGCTCAGACGGCCTTGTATTGCAGTGTTGTCAAATTAGTTAGACCATTACTAAACACATCAACGTCGGCTTGGGCACGACTCATAATATTTGACTGGAGCATACGTCATATAGTCTCTTAATGAACACAGAACACGACTAGTACAAGGTTACCGCGAGGCTATGTGATATCAAATGTTCATTTAACTTTCGTAAAACTGAAGTACCACGTGTGATGTGATTTGGATTGTTTAGTTGGTATATTAATTATTAAACACATGTTCATGTATATATAAATACTGCATGATAAATTCTATAAAATGAAATCTGTTGGGTTTGGATTTCTCTCAATGTGTAAGGAAATTAGTACAAAAACAATTTGGGTTGTAAATGTTTGAACAGGACTATAAATACAGATGTCATGTTCATCTACAATTTATTTATTTATACGTGTATGTAGCATGGGCGTAAATCCCGGGGAGGGACACGTCCACCCCACCCCCACTTTTTGGAAAGTGGGACGCCTATGTAATTAACACCACCCCCACCCCCACTTTGAGCTTTGAAAAACTGAAATTAAAATGCCTAAATAATAATCTTTGCTAATATTTCTCTTTATTGTATCTATAAACTTACCCATGTTGTCTTCGCGCAAATATAGGCATACTGAAGTACTTCAACTTTGAAGGGGTCTTTAATAACGTCATACCGGAAGGGGGGCGGGAAGACAGTGGAATGGTCCGTCCCTCAACCTTTTGGACAGGGGGGTGTTCCGTTTCCCCCCACCCCCCACTTTCAGGAACGGATTTTCGCCTTTGGTATGTTGTGTGGTTTATACAATGTGGTAATACAACCACATAAGTTATTGTTACTGTCAGTTATTTTCAAAATCGCCTCTTTTAATAGGTTTTTTAAAAACTTTTTAACACCACTAGAGCATATTGAATTATTAATCATCGGCTATTGGATGTGAAACATTTGGTAATTTTGACACGTAGTCAAGTTTGAGCCAGACTCCGACATGTTTTGAATCACTGTGTTTGGCTTGAGAGTCCGATCTTCTACCACTGGACCATTCAGGCTAACTGTGTACAATATTCCCTTCCATGAATGTTTTCAGCAAAGTCGTGTTATTAGCAAGGCAGGGCAGGGCACGGCAAGATTTTGAAACGTGCCCCTGTCCATGTTTGTTCGGGCACTGTTATTAGCAAGTACTGCCCTTTTAAATATTGGTTATGCTAAATATTCACGAAAGTAATCGTGTTTAATCTCACTGGTGTAAAAATGAATTTATGTGTAACGTCATAATATATGTACAAAGCTGTTTGAAATGGATAATTCAACTTTTATAACAGATTTTAAGTTGAATTTTGCGATTTTGTTTAAATAAAAGTAATAATTCCCTGTTGTTTTGATGATCGTGAAAGAAGCATGGGTAAAATTTTGACACTGTTTTGAATTTATTGTATTTTTAAAACTTGACGGCTGGCCATTACTAAAGTGCTATAATGTTTTTCGTTAATCAAACATTTATTTCACTGCATGAACAACTACGCAGTTTGTTCAGTACGAATGGTATTTTTATTTTCAACTGATATCACCAGTGCACTTGCACTTGTTAATAATATGCTGTGAAAGCGAAAACTCATTTATCAAACGTTTTTTTCTTCGTTTCATAAATCTCTTAAAATAACCCCGCTGATATCAATATCCTAAAAAGATCCAGCGTTCTTTTTTTATACAAATATAAATAGTTTTGCTAATCAGTGTACGTATGTAATCCCAAGGGCAGATCCAGGGGTGTCTAATGAGCCCGGATTGCTGCCCCTTATGGAAACGATTACCCCCTTATAATTTGGTCGTATTACGCCCATAAATAACTAAAGCTAATGATAGTCCTGTTGATTTATAAATGTAAACCCATATATGTAGCATTCAGTAAATGTATATATCTCTCTATCTCTCTCCATCTCTCATCTCCTCTCCTCTCTCTCTTTCTCTCTCTCTCTCTCTCTCTCTCTCTCTCTCTCTCTCTCTCTCTCTCTCTCTCTCTCGCTCTCTCTCTCTCCTTTCCTTTCTTTCTAATTCTCCCCTTTTCTCTCACCTTCGTCGTCGTTGTTGTCATAGTTGTTGTTACAAGCACGTTAAAACATATCATCCCATTCCTGGTGTGACAATGGGATTACGCAAAAAGACCCACCTGTTGTAGTTGTTGTGTTGACTGTCACACAGTGATGGCAGTTCCTGTACATAAACCTCAAAGTTAAGCTAGCTTAGAAACATTACAGACAACTTTTATAAATATAAAAAGAGCTTAAACAAGCCGCTCTACAGATGTTTACACGAGTTTAACCTGGTGATTAATGAAAACAGGTGTTAAACAGAAAATCTTTAAAATCATAAAGCTTATTGGTATTAGTTTTTACTCCCATTTACTTAATACCCATAAGCTTTATGATTTTAAAGATTTTCTGTTTAACACTCGTTTTCGTCAATCACCAGGATATCAGTTTGTCAACATAGTTTTCTCTCCCAGTTACTTACGTTGACAAACTATTATGAGTCAATGAAAATGTGTTCCTCATTCATTGGTTTGTGTTCATAATGAGCTGTTAAGCAGATTGTACCTCACGTGCAAGAAGGTATAGGATCGATACAACGCAGAAGACATGTTGGTTTGGTTGGCTAACGTTCCTGGTAGAGCTGAATCGCAAATATCACATCTTTGACACCTAAACACTAATTAAATACAATGAAATTGACGCCTTCTTCTGTGAATTTAATATCATGTTTGACATCTAGCTACTAATTAAATACCTTATCTTTGATATCTTCAAAACGCTAATTATATATTTGGCACCTATTAAACGCTAATTAAATATCATGAAATTATATTTGATATCTTCTAGCCGTTAATTAAATATCAAATGTTTAACACCACTTAGCCGTTAATTATATACCATATCTTTGACAAGTTTTAGTCACTCATCAAATATTATATGCATTATACCTGGTTGTTAATTACGTTTCATGTTTGATACCTTCTATTAAATAATATAAGATTACGTGAATGCTAATTGTTGCTCTGCTTAAATTAACTAAATCAATTTTAATGTAAACACTGTACTATGTTGTAAATTACATTATTGCTTTTAATGACGTGCATACACTACGTTTAATAAAAGTTTTGAGGCATTGGTTGATCAATATTTGAGTCCTGGAAGCGGTAGGAGCTGTTTGACGTTGTCGTGGCCGGGCACACAGGGCCAGGTTTAACGACGTCAGCGACGTGTTAGTGTGTTTACTGTATACGCATCTATTGCTTATTCTGAAATTCAATCCGTAATAGCGCGTTTCGGACTGTTTGATTTGAAACACGTGCTTACAAAAATGCAGATATTTATTTACAGTGGCGCGGAATCAGCTAGTGGACGTCAGAAACATTCAGTATTTACCTACCTCGTCATTCTCGCGTCATTCGCTGTAAGAACAGCATTATATTATTATGTATTTTTGAATTCTTTATTAATCCCTTTATGGATATTGTCATACATTTAAAACATTTATATCGACATATATAGTTGGTTGTGCTATGTTCTCACAAATGAATGTTAAATTATTATTATTATTTGTATTTTTCTTTCATTCATTCATTTTAAAAATTATTTACAAGAACCTAATATGAATTACAGAGCTCCATATTTCGCTTAAAACTGCTTTCATGTTTGTTGTTGTTTTGTTTTTTTGGTGTGGGTTTTTTGGTGTGGTTTTTTTGATTTTTTGTTGTTGTTTGGGTTTTAGGGTTGTTGTTGCTTTTTTTTGGGGGGTAGAGTTATTGTTTTTGCTTGTTGGTTTTTTTTGGGGGGGTTCTCTCTTTTTTGTTTGTTGTATTTTTTTTTCCAATATATTCTAACAAAACCAGAATCACGATAGATTTAACCGACAATAAATTCTTCTATTTATTGACTATTTCAAGTATTCGAGAGTTTGTTTTCTTCTTTTTTTACCTGAAGCTAACACAAAGCGTTTGAGAAATATCTGTATGTGTGGAAATTTAAATACATTCTTAGAGTTCAATATTTACTATATGTTTTTATGCAAGCCTGCAATGTCTGAGTGTACGGGCTTGTTACAGACAGGAAGTCAGCATGTACAGACTTTGACGCTTGTACAGGTTTAAAAACCACACCGCGCAAATGCCTCTTTTATGGTAAATATCACATCATGTAAGCACCGTTCTCGAGGCTGATGCTGCGCATAAAACTGTGTACAGTACAATGACGTCACTGTGCAGTAGGTAAACTATCATGGTGTCCACACTTTTTTCTTAATTATATAAACAATATCTATGTTGTATAAATATATATAGCTATTAGAGAGTCCTGCCATTAAAAGAAATTGCGTGCAATTGCATTATGTTAATTTAAATAATGTATTTGATCGGGCTTGAATGTTGATATCAGTCGGTTAATGGTTTATTATTTGTTTGTGCCATTTGTGTTCTTAAAGTTCAGAATTGTTTTTTGTATTGAATTTTTTTTTTTTTTGCCTACTGGCCATGGCTTCCTCGAAATATTCTTTTCAGTCAGTTTTGTACAGAGATAAGTTTTAGTGCGATAATGGTTAAACATTGTTCAAACATCTCCAATTTGAACCATAGAACTGAACTAGCGTAAATTTAAAATGAAAACTCATAAAACTTTAGAAGCCCTGTCTTATGTCATGGGCATGGAGCCACAGATTTTTTACCTCGGAGATCAGTTCTCATCTCTGGTCTGTACTTAGCTAGAGACCGTTAATGGAAATTTCGTTAGCTTGGAATCTGTCTGCATATATTTAACTGATGGACATGTGAATAGCTGACATTGTTTGAAGTCCGGCTGGTTTACGTTAAATGACAGAAATACTCCCGCGCTACATTCCATGGCAGTGAAAGGGTCTGCTTTAGGGTTCATTCGTATCTGTCACGTGTTTCTTGCTTGTTTTTCTTATTGTGTGTGTGTGTGTGGTGTGTGTGTGGTGTATGTGTGTGTGTGGTGTATGTGTGTGTGTGGTGTGTGTGGTGTGTGTGTGTGTGGTGTGTGTGTGTGTGTGTGGTGTGTGTGCGCGCGCGCGCGCTCCTTAGTGGTCCAGTGGTAGTACGTCGGACTCTCAAGCTGTTGACAGTGGTTCAGAACCCTTTGAAGGCAGGCTTAAACATGACAATGTGTCAAAATTACCATATGTTTGACATCCAATGGCCGATGATTAATAATTCCATGTGTTCTAGCAGTGTCATTAAACAAAAAATGTCACGTTTTTTTTAGTGTAAAAGATGGAGGTATGCAGGACTAAGAAATTTAAAAATATGTCTAAAATTTGCGTCTGTATTTGTATATGAAATAATTTGTGAAGTTCAGTATCTTCTAATTTTACAAAGATAATTAACTAAATTATCAAAGCAGTAAAGAAATGGTTAAAATATAAATATTATTTAAAATTCGTGAACACATCATTAATATTATGTATGCAAGATAGATGAAGATAACGTCTGGGAGTATTGAAATGTTTTGTCTAGTGTTTACAAACGACCCACACGTTAGGAGAAGCTTGGTCAGGTGGCTATAGTAAATGCAGATATATAACTATATGGTTAGGGATACTGTCTTCTATTTTTCAATTATATATATTCATAAAAGCGCATGTTTAACTGAGTAATAATATTACAATATTCAAAGCAGTATTTCTGAAATTGCTGAATCATATTTGTAATAAAAACATTTTGAAAGACTTTAGAAGATATTGTAACCAATATGAAACAACTTTTATTAGGGATACATCTTTTGTGCTCTGCCTTGTGCAGAGATAGGATAATAGTTTTGTCGTTTAGATTCCTGAAATAGATAATGAACAAAACATTTCTCTAGAGATGTCTACAGAAAAACGCATCAGTGTTTATGAAACTGATTGTGTATCAACATATTTTCTCAATAATTTGCCAAGAATTGCATTAGGAGTTGGCTTGATGTAGAGACAGTGCATTAGCCATACAGTGACAGATGCCAGCTGTTTAGAGAACCAGTGGATTATAACAACGCGTTAGACTCACTGGTTTCAGATGCTTCTTTGTGGGCTGGCAGAACCAACCAGTACCTAAGAGACACATATATAGCTTTAATTTATGTTTATCTCGGTTTCTCTTGTTTCAGGTGTTTGATTATAGGCTACCAATTCGATCTCGTACCCTGCATATATAATTTATGTTTGTGTTTATCTCAATGTCTTATTAGTATCATTTATTCAATGAGCTAATGATACTCATAATATAATGATAATTGAAAACAAAAACATTCTGAGACGTGGCCCAATAAATATAATGTGTTTGTTAGCTTGAAGTTCTATCCAGTAAATATTCAGCTTACGTAAGTTTGTGTTCCTCAATTTATTACGAGACGACTATGTCAGATGTTTTAATGTATCTCATAATGCTAGGTAAAGCAAAATAAAACATTTTATTTATCAGATATGACAGAAAACAAAATTATTTGTAAACAGATGAAATTCAGGACTGGTACTAGGTATTTAGGTTTGTCTTTTATGGTCTTCCAGCCGTTTTCACTAATGATAGTGAGTGACAGTCTTATAGTGACATAATCCACCTGTTCATAAGGACTCAAACAATTAGTAACGAACATATTATCTGAGTTTCTGAATGTATTGACTGAATTCATGATACTGTGTGTTTACTACTTTATAACAAAAATATTTGTTTACTTACTTCAACATGTAATGTTTGTAAAACTGTGGTGTTTTATAAGTTAAAACGCTTAGTATGAGAGATTTGTTATAAAATGTTGGAATGTTTTAGTTTTGTGGTAGGCATTCTTGGGTCATTTCACGATATGACGAATACTATTTAAAAAAATGATTTGTCAAGACCTTATAGTTTCATCATTTCATGCTATGACAATGCTTTGTCAGTAGCTTATAGTTTCATCATTTCATGCTATGACAATGCTTTGTCAATAGCTTATAGTTTGATGTTATATACCCTTTTATTATTGCATGATATGACGAATACTTATTTAAAATGTTTTCTCAGTAGCTTATAGTTTGATGTTATACACTACATGTATTTTATTATTTCCGATTGCTAAGAGTTGCGCTTGTAACTGGTATACCGTTACAACATGATACGATCCTCTTTAGTATATTTACCTTCATTGTTTTAATTCATTAACATAATTTGTATACCATCAAAACTGTTAAAATATCTGTTGAACACTGTTTTGTATAAAGATATGGTTCTTATATGCGTCCGTGCACGGGTCATATCACATCTGCGTTATAAAATGAACTGTGTTGGGAGTCCTGCATGCTAGTTTTATTAAATGATAATTATTTTTGATTATTTTGATTAATGTTCGAACTGGAAACAACCGACTTTTGTTTACTTATCATTGTAATAAAAACTATTAAATGATTACTAACACATGTATAAACTATTGTGTACAATGTCTTTTTTTTAATGTTCCATCAGATACTTAAAAACCTGGCCCTGTCAACTGATATACATGTCCATGTGATTATAACGTCTTCTCTTGGTTTTGCAGCAAACTATTGTAAACACGTTAATAGCCTGTAATAACACGTGTAATTCCAGTGTGTTCATTTTGCTTTGATGACAGAACATCATCAAATATTTGGATTGGACAATAAAAGATTCATTCATATGTACTAATGTGTGATGGGGCTATTCCACCCGAGGGAACATATTTTGTTGTCAAGGACGACGCTAGTCGATATAATGATTTACGTATTACGTGAGATAATTATATTTTACATTCAAAGGTTCATGAATTCCCAAAACTGAACAACATCACACGCTAACGGGTTTAATATTTCATTGATGAATGACGTAAATATTTATCAAATTCAATTAATGATTTTAGATATTATAAAGAAAGAAAGAGTTGGCGTTTTATTTGAATTTCCTTCCATTGCCATTCGTTTTAAGTTTGGTGTCCACGTAATGTTGATGTTCTGAGAATTTCAAACAACTGATCATCAAATGTTGCTTGCTTACGCTGTGCTAATCTTTGTCTTAAATACAGCACAAGGCCTCTAATTCAATGCCGGTCACGGTGGCGCAGTGATTAATCTATCGGTCTCATGGCTGGTCGGTACTGGGATCAAATCTTAGTCGAGGTATAGGATTTTTAATCTCGATATCGGCTCACAGTGAGTGCTCCGCAAAAGGCTCAGTACACCATTAACAGTTGCCGCATTAGTGTGGCGGGTTTCGTCTCTCCTACTAACACTAACCTCTGTCCTAGACAGACAGTACAGGAAACTAAGCTGAGTGCCCAGGTCAGCGTGCTTGAACCTTAATTGGATATAAGCACGGAAATAAATACAACCAATCAACCAACCATCTCTAATTCAAACTGTCTTAAATCCAGTGTTTATCGATTCCTTAAACATGTCCCTACAAGACTAGGCCCAAATATTTCAATTAATTATGAAAATATGGTCTAAACTTTAGTTTTTTAAACTGTATGTAACAAAAACCAATGGAGACTACTGCATTATGGAAAAGATTAAACTAACACAACGTAACGTAAAATCACGTATTTTCGTTAACTTTATCTTAATTACATATACATAAATATTATCAACGTTATTAGGTATCATTCGAACTATATTTTATTCAAACCAATTAAACTTTAAATTGAAAATTTTGTACAAGAAAGTTAAATTATATTGTAAACGTCAGTGGGGTATGCACATGATGGTAGAGGGGAGAATTGCGCACAAGTCAATGTTGACGCTAAAGTTTGCGTTACAAGCTGAATTGATTATTAGATGTCATGGAGACGCGAGAGGAAACACCAACATGCTAATGATCACGGTTTGGTGTTAATTCCCACTGACACAAAAAATAACATTTACATTTAAATGTTTGAATGTATTTCTATCAATGCAACTCAGCAATTTAAGAGAAAAGATAAATAGTCAAATAGCTTACTTCCTTGTTCAATTGAGTAATGTTTCCTGATGATAAATATAGTAAAGAGTTAACATGAGTACTGTTACATGTAACTGCAGGCATGACAGCTGATCATAAGGTGCAGGTTTAAATATTACAGTAGTTGTTTTGGGTAAAAACTACAGTGTGTCACTAAAGTTTGGACACATAGGAAATATCACTATTTGTAACTAACTATATTTGTTTTCGCCCCACAGATTAAATATGAGTGTGTCCAGACTTTAGGGACACCCTGTATAACCATATATGTTATATAAAAAATGAAAAGCTAATATATATTTTATAAGAAAATAGGATGCAATCCATTTCAAATGTTCAAATATGTAAACTAAATATTTAAGGTTTGTTCAAATTAATCAAATCATTTTGAAATAGAGTGCCCTTGTTTGTTGTTGTCGTTGACTTTTTTGTTGTTGTTTTTTTTCGTTTTTTTTTGTTTTTTTTTTTTTTGTTGGTTTTTTTTTTTTTTCGGGGGGGGGACTTCTTTTTACATTTTTAAATAAAGTTTTACTGGAATAATGTTTTAAACAAGCTAAATAAAAAGCTATTTAAACAGTACGTAGATACTGTTTGTGGATTTGTTTGTTTATTTATAATCAGATATTCAGATTTTACATATACTTGTACTAGTATATATGACTATTCACTAATCGGGTGGGCGGTAAAGTATGAATCAACCTTTAGTATTCATACAGGCTATAATGAAAGTATAACGTTTACAATCAAAGTACATGTGATATTTGAAAGTAAAACTAATGAATGATTGTGCAATTTGAGATGACATATCGGTGGCACGCACCAAGAGTATGTTTTTAAACAATATTATAAAACTAAATTGCTGAAGTGAAATAAAGCATAATACTTAAAAACATATTAATCAGTGACACCTCATATGATAAAGAATGCTCAACACAATGTAAAATGTTACATTAATTTTAAAAAATCTGAGCAATAGATTGTTTTCAACCAAAGAAAACTGATAAGGTGCGTGTTTCCAAAATTGTCTTCAAAATTGCTTTTAACAAATTGCATTATTTTCATATTGCAACACACTGCAACTTGTAGAGATCATATATTTTTAAAATCTTTAATCAGACGCAATCTGAATTTTAAAATTCTGCTTTTTCCTTTCATTGTCAAAACTTGAATATCAAACGGTCCACGCATACGAGTTTGGAAATTCTGTTTTGTTTACCATCATGACAGCATTGGCTCTGAGACAGCTGCTTTGGATTGACAGACGATTTATCATCACAATGCAAGTGTCAATGTGATGGACCTTCAACTTCATCCGGGATGCATTCAGAGCATTGTATGTCTTTTTTTAAATATCTGCAGTTTGCAGACTATGGCAACATCGTGACTTTCTAGAGAATGATACATGTGTAGTGGATCTCAAAGTCTCGTCATACTCATATGTTCTGGATTGTGCAGTTTGCAGACTGTGACAACATCGTGACTTTCTAGAGAATGACACACGCGTAGTGGATCTCAAAGTCTCGTCATACTCATATGTTCTGAATTGTGAAATGGATGTCATGCAACTGACTGCTACCTGGTGTATATTTACACCTTAGTAAATATTTTACAATGTCAGTTTATTGTATATGTTGTTTAGAACCAATTACTGGGATGTAAAATGTCTACTATCAGACAATATTTTGTATTTTCAAGTCATTGATATCCGTATTTAAAATAATTATCAGTACTTTAATTGTTGTTTGTTGTTTCTCTCTATTTTTGTGTTTCTGAATGCTGTATGACGATTGTTTTTGAAAAGATTAAATAAATTGTAATTTATGAGGCTCATTTGTGTATTGTTATTTGCCACGGGTAATAAAAAAAAAATTATTAGTATTATATATTACATGTGTACTCTTCTGACATAACATACATGTACGTGTGTATGACATTTAAATGTTGTGATGAGTAGTGATTTTAGCTAAGGAACTCTAGTGGGCAAGACATGCTCAATTTTCGTGAACATCTAGTATCATCACATTTCAGTGATCTTCTCCGTTTTGTCTATGCATTCTTTGGACTCAGTCTTGGTCAGAGATAGTTTGATCACGATAATAGAGCATTTCGACTTAGTGGTCATGTTGTTTTCAGTCTAAATGGTATAAAACTATAAGCAGCTTGGGAATAGAAATATTTGCAGTCGGTGTTCAAATCGTCTTCAAAATCCCATATTCCCAACATGCTCCTTAAAGTTAATTTTAGACATCTCGTTTAATCTATACAATAAGTCAAAACGATCAGCAGATCTTTCTTATCCTGGGGCGTAGCCAGAGAGGGAAAAATGCCGAGGCAAACACAGACGCTGGGAGCTTGAACCACGTGGATAATAAATATCAGTATCATGGGGGGGGGAATATCTGTATAAAAATAACCAGTCCTCATGAATACACTGGCATTTTACACGGGTCTGGTTAGATCACATTTTACCTACAACACAACCACTTCACGTAGATGGGTCGACAAATGAGTCCTGTTTTTCCTTCATTGGTCGCTGCCATGTCCTTTGTCCGTGTGTACATGTGTCCCAGACAAATACTACGCTGATCTAGCTGGGAGACTGTTATATTATTTCCCGTGGACAAATACTAACTGTCATTGTATTTATCAAGCGTTAGTTCAAATTGATGCGTGTACTGATGAGCCTCGTCCAGACCTTGAATATCACAAACCGGTCAACTACCTTTGTTCCAGTATGACCATCAAACTTTGAAATACTAATATCAAAAACAGCTAAAGATATTGCTTGGCGCAAATAAGAGTTTTGAGAATAATGTCAAACCACTATTTAAAAACTAATATGTTTCAGGCCTAGAAATAAGTGTATCTTCGCGTACTTTATCTGGTACATATTTATATCATTTTGAAATATTTGACAATCATAAAGTTTTGATTAAACAGTATGCTTAATGCATCGTTAAACCAACATTTCTTTCATTTTGCATCAACAAGTTTAGTTCTAGACGCTGTACAACCCAAGCCTGAAAATAATTCTGGGGCATCACTGATTTCTTTTTGAACCACGGGACTCTCAATAGACGAAGATTACTTTTGGGCTGGTGGTGAGGTGTCGTTAAAAATAATAATAAACCACATGTGGTGAGGTGTCGTTAAAAATAATAATAAACCACATGTGGCATTTCATCTTTCCTTTGCTTTGTCATCATTGATTCAAAACATTCTTAGAATAACTCAGTTAACATATTTAACATTATTTAATTCCAGTCTAACATTTGGTGACGGTCAAGATGATCATATAAAAGATTTAGAGTTGTTTTTGGACAACTAGAATTTGGGGATAAAAACGTGGTTATCATAAATTTACCTGTGTAAAGAATAGTGTGGCCTTGAATAAAATAGGGACTTTTCGAGATGTATCGAGTTAGCTGGCAGACATTTCTCAAACACACGTGTGTCAGGTGATTGGTATGAATGTGATATTTCCACACTAATCTTTGAGACTGGTGGATCGCGTATTGAAACAATCTTTTAAATATTTAAATGTTTCCATGCAAATTTTTAGATTTTCGCTGGTTAATGTATGAAAAATTAATTTTATAAATGGCTCAAGTTATCTAACCAGTGAAGAAAATATGAATAAAGAATTGACCCGTTTTAAATAATAATTAAAAGAAGTAGGAAATTCAGTGTTATCTAATGAATACAATAAAGACTAATGACTCAAACAACATAATAAGATGGTACCATGTAGTTTCTCTTCTTTTTACTTTTTTTTCTTTCTTTTTTTCTTTTGATGCAGTTTGTGCAACAATGTTAAATACAGTTTTAAAATAAATATATTTTCGGGATATTTAATTGAAGGGTATTTAATTATTTATTTTTTGTTGTTTGTTTTTCTGGAAGAGGGGTGTTTGGTTTTTGTTACGTTTTTTTTTCGTTTTTTTTGGGGGGGGTGTTTGTTTGTTGTTGTTGTTGTTTTTATGTGAGAGAGAAGATCCGTTCTTTCAAACTCAACGAACTTATTCTAAACTAAAATTATAGATTTTTAACACTTTCATGCACCATGCACAACAATTCAACATCGATAATATGCAGGTAAACAACATTCATATCAGCTCTATCAAACTATTTTTATATAAAGATCGCATCTGATGGACGTGCCACTGAAAATAACTTAAACATTTTTAGGATTTTGTTTTTCAAAAATCGGCCAGTCTAAATACATTTTAGAATTTTAGTGTTTTGAAGACACCCAGATTCACACATCCATATTCAAATATAGACACAATGTTTGAAACACGGCTGTTGACGAGCATTGTAAAAATAGATCACTGTTTATAAGAAGGATTTTTAACACCTTCTTTTAGTCTTTAATAGAACAAACACAAACCTTTCACAAACTCTGGGGTGTTAAAATATTGATTAAACACCGACTATGCTAAAATAATGTTAAAATAAGTTCATGATCTTATATACTCAACCAAAAAAGAAAGTGTGCATGTTGAAATATGTTTGTTTTATAGGGTTGTCACGGTAATGGCCCATTGGCAGCAAACACGTGCACAACTTGTGATATTACTGCACACACACATCTCATAAACGGTGTGGTTATCTAATTCCAGAATTTCTGCCATAAATGTCTGGTTTATGAAATAAATTACTGTTGGTTACATGCATACTTTCTTTTTTTGCCTGAGTATATAACCAGTGATGTTGGATAAAGAATAACATTCACTATAAAAAGAATTTCTGCGAGACTTCAAATAAAGTGATATTTTGTAAATATGATTTAATATGACTCAGTTTGATATGAGTTTCTACTAGAATATTTTTTCATATAACAAAACAGATGACTAACTTTAGAGTACGTAATTTATTTTACTTAATTTTAGCAATACATCACTTGTATATTCATTTATGTCTGAAGCATTTAGGAAAAACATTAAGTACGTTTTAACATAAAACAACAATATTATTCGTTTATAAAATAAAACAAAGGTTCCGCGACTTTAGAAAAGAAGCAAATATATAGGGTTTTACATTTGGAGGCATTTTGGTGAATATTTTCGTGAGCATCAGAACCACATATAGTGTCTAAAATACCAAAAAAAATACACTTGTTGTTATTTTGGAGGGTGGCAGTTGTTTTGTTTAGTTGTGCGTGTGTGCATGCGTGCGTCCGTGCGCGCGTGTATTCTTTTTTTATTTGCCTAATTTTTTTGGTTTTTCTTTCTGTGATTCATGACTATCCTTGGGATGAAAATGTGAAAATCGTATTAGCATTATGATGATATAATTCCATTTTGTAAACACACATTTGTTATAAATACTTGGATTGGTCCAAATGACATCATGTGACTTTAAAAAAAAAAGTTCATAGATGCATGAACCTGTTTTGCACTATTTCTGACTATAACCAAAACTACTTTATGAATTATGTCAACAAAGGAATCACCAAGGAATTCCCCCAAGATTCTTTTTTTAAACATCAAACAATGATGTAAAAATTTGTTTGCAGATTTTAATTTAGAAACTATTTTTTTTCATCTATTACGAAATATGAGCTTGGTCCTGTTTAATCTCACACATATCGTAACTGTAGACACATTTGCCTACTTTCACAATTACAAAGCCAATGAATACAAGAAAAACATATGACATACCGGTTTCATCTATCCCTGGTAAGATTGAACACACTTTGTCGATGTAAAATCTGTCATCACATGGAATTCTCACACACTTAAAATGTGATAACTAATTTCAACACCGTAATCGGAAAACCACCTTTATAAAATTGCGCCCGTTCACAAATTTATAGTTAAATATTCATATATCAACCGCTTCACCACATGCACATTTTACTGTACAAAAGAGATCATTTTATGTGTTTATATTATCGTTTAAATTTACTTAAATAATTATTAACGTCATTTGTTTATGTTACATTATCAATGTGCCTGTCTGATATTGACATTTAATGCAATAATTGTGAAGAATCGGTATTTTTGTATGTAAGAAACCGATCTTCTCATTCGGCTTTTGACGGGAAAAGCCGAACCTTAAAGACGGGGATTCCCTAAAGCTGTGTATGAATTTCGCGTTACTGAAATAGTAAATAGGTGGACAAAAGAGTTCGATTTTTATTTGAAAAAAACTCTACATTTGGAATTGTAAGAATTGAACTTGATAATGTTTGAGGTTCATGAACCGCAAAACAGCTTTACACACTTTGATATGAACGGATCCGCGCTACGCCGTTCATGCAGTGTGTAAAGCGGTTTTGCGGTTCATACTTCCATGAACCTCAAACATTATCAAGTTCAATTCTTAAATGTCTGTAAAACAAATATTTTTATGGACTAACTTTGCTTTTAAAATATCACAAATGCTTAGGTGCGCAGACTTTAGTGCCTGCAGTGTACATACATCATATATACATGTACACACACACACACACACCTATCTCATTTTGAAATGTGGCTGTGACAGTGGTTCTTTGTTTGACTCTTATTATCCAATTGTATACCCTAATGTATTTTGTGGCGTTTCAAATTTCACTACATTTCTCTCTGGGTCTGAACTTATCGAGTTAGAACTTGGATTCATGTGACCTTTCGTTAGGGAATGTACATTCTAAATATCAACCAATCAAAGTTAGCCTTTCTTACAGTAATTAGCTTGTTTTTATTTACACTGTTTTTATCTGACATCCGAGATAAGGAACACTTCGTTTTCCATCATTATTTAGTATAGCTCCATAATTTAGCCGATTATTCTGAATGGATTCAAAACACTTCGTTTTTCATCATCATTCGAAATGGATGTTAAATCAACAGAAGTGTTGCGAGTGCATTCCATTAAATGTGGATATGTACCCAAATGGCTTTTCTTCCGATCCAAAGAGAAACGTGATAATATTTATATCTCATTTTAACAGTGTATATTCAAACTGTAGTGTACGGGGTGTCCCTAAAATTTGAAATGTGGAGTTAATGCATCATGTTCATCTGAATCTCGCAAAGCGCTTCGATCTTTGCATCGCAAGTGGTGGAAAACATATTGAAGATATTCGTTGGCGTAGCTTGGGTCTTTTTTCTAGTGAGGCAATGCTAGTTATTTCTAGTATTTTAATCAACTTTAATAATATTAATCACATTACATTTTTTTCTCCATAAACATCTAGTGAGGCAGTTGCCTCAATGGAAGCTACGCCACAGATATTATTTATTAATATTTCAATTAAATAAAATGTTCAAATATTATTATTGAAAATATGTATTTTTCCTATATGTCCAGACTTTAGTGACACCCTGTACATGCGCGAGCTATTTCCCATGCTTTTCTTTTTCACACAGGGTTGTTTGTCGGCCTACACGTTGTTTATTGAACTCATGCCGACCTATCATCGGACTTTGGGGGGAATGATTGGTGGATTGTTGTGGTCGTCATCTTTGATGCTGATGGCCGGGCTCGCATACTTAATGAAAGAGTTTGACTGGAGACACGCTCAACTCGTCTACACGTCTGTGTCAGTTTATGCGCTCATACTATACTGGTAAGATGCATTGTGTGTTAAAACACATTTTTAGTCCTTTACGAAGGTTTTACGAGTCCAGTAAATCCCTGGTATTAACCCACATCGTCATAATTATGACTATTATGAGACAAAACACTATTGTTTTACACGCTTCCGAAATCCCTTTGTTAGACGCCATTCTGGCCCATTGTGTCCTCCGGAAGTACGTATAATCAAGGGAGATAATTTATCAGGGGAGGTAAGACCCATATTGCCATAGACTATATAGGTTGGCGGTAGACTACCAAATAGGTCAACATTAACTTACCCAATAAACACAATCTTTGAATTAAACAATTATTTTCCACCAAATTCATTCTTATCTAGAGTATTACGATATGAGGATGACAAATCATGTCTTTACATTTTGTTTATATAATTCAAATTGGCAGAAAACGTATAATTTTAGTTACTTTTAGAAGAAAAATGTGGTGGGGGGCGGTGTACTTCAGGTTCGGGGGACCCTAACAGAGAAATTAAATTACATGACAAATAAAAAAAATGAATGAATAGAACTAATTTTATAATTATTACATTTTTTATAAAGGAAGTCCTTAGTCTGCCCTCCCCCCTCGCAACGTGGCAGGGGGCTCCATTGCAATTGCCCCCTTATAAATCCGGCTCTGGGTGTATGTCATGTTTTTAAGGAGAACTGTAACTGAATCAGGTCTAAAGATATTTATAATATTATGACCATATTATAAAAGGAAAAATAAATATTGGTAGCTGAGGAGGTTGTTGGCAAATTTCTATGTAAACTGTAATACTAAATCTCAGTGCTTCGTGACTTTTTTTGACATGTTGGATTTATGGACACTTATGTAATATATGCAGGGCCGGATTTAGATCTTAGGGGCCCGGGGCACTTCAGGTGCGGGGCCCCTCAACACAGAAATTAAATTACATGATAAATAAAAAAAATAAAAAATTGAATAAGCAGAACTAATTTTATAATTATTATATTTTGTTATAAAGGAAGTCCTTAGTCTGGGGGTCTCTGAATATAGTGTAAGTTAGGAAATAAAATAATCAAATAGAGTATCGTAACCTGGTTTTGATTTAATTTACAAATATAAATAATTTGTTTCCAGGACTCTGGATGAATCGGTTCGTTGGTTAGTAGCTAATGGTAAGTTGGACGAAGCCAGAAGACTGATCATCAAAGCTGCCAGAATTAACAAAGCTGATTCTAAGAAGGCACTCGACAGTTTTAACACTTTTATATCAGAACAGAATTTAATACTTTCGCGTTCAAGTGGGAATCTGGACGAATCATTGAAAGATAAAGAAGTTAGAAAACCACTTCTCCAAACTGAGAAAGAAATGATTTCTGTTGATAATAATCAGTTTGAATGCAGTCATAAGTCTGATTCGATAGTAACAGACGAAACACTTTGCGTCACTACTAACAAATCAGACAACGAACCGCTATGTTTATCTGGTCAGATGGACGGTTTGGTGTCAGGAAGCGCTAATTCGTCACAAAAACCAGAAACAAAAATGGAGAATGCAGAAAATGCATTACATTTTCAAAACATAAAGAAAGAACTTACAGACAATGCACTTGATATTAAAGGGGAGACAACTGTAGTCTTACCACACTTGAAAAAGTCTATGAACTACACAATACTAGACTTATTGAAGTCAAAACCAATTCTGAAGGTGACGATTATTGTTTGTTATATATGGTAAGTGTTCATATGATATATGACTGACAAAAATGAAGTTTGATGCAGTGAATTATTTTGACCTGATTCAATACATGACTGTTTTTATCATTTTGTAAAAATATTTTCAAAACGATTTTACCTGACGCCATATCTGATACATATGTTTTCATCATTTCATTGAAAGCAAATGCGATATATGATTAATTACTGACCAAAATCATCTCTAATACCAAACATTAGTATTACCTGATACATACATTGTGTTGCATATGGACTTGATAACTAAATATTTATTCTTATCATAGGTACAACCGGTACTAAATATTTATTCTTATCATAGGTACAACCGGTTGATTTTGATACGCTTTCTTCTTCTACTTTTCTTTATTTCTTTCTACTTCTTTTTTTTTGCTTTTTCTTTTCTTTTTTTTAAATTTTATTTTCTTTATTATTATTATTATTATTATTCAGGCACGACCGAACGGAGGGGGCTGGGTGTTCTAGCACCCCCTATAATTCTGAATTAAGCATTATTTCGTATCCATTTAAAACTCGGCGCTTCGAGCTTAGATATGTTAGCCCCCCAATGTCTCTGTAAGCCCGCTTTATTCTTCTAATTTTCTTTATTTCTTTCTTTCTTTTTTTTGCTTTTTATTTTATTTCATTTTCTTTTCTTTATTATTATTATTATTATTATTAAGGCACGACAGACCAGAGGGTATTCACTTGCTTCCACCATGCCTATTATTATTATTATTATTATTATACACCATGTTTCGTTATAGGTCTGTGAATAGCCTAACTTATTACGGTCTGTTTATGACATCATCATCGTTGGCTGGAAATCGATTTCTCAACTTCTTCCTCTATTCTGTTGTTGAATCACCAGGCACTATAATGGTTCAATTCCTGTACCACAGGTAATCTTTAGTTAATAATTTAGACAATGTCTCCTAATAAAAGTGATTTCACTCAGTGTCACTTAAAAGTGATTTCAGTCTGACAATATCTCCTAAAAGAAATTTCGCTCAGACATTGTCTTATTAAAGTGATTTTGCTCAGACAATATCTCCTAAAAATGTTTTGATTCAGTGTCTCCATAAAATGATTTCTCTCAGACAATGTCTCCTAAAAGTGATTTTGCTGAATGTCTCCTAAAAGTGATTTTGTTCAGACAATGTCTCCTAATCGTGACTTCAATCGGACAATGTCTCCTAAAGATGATTTCGCTCAGACAATATCTCCTAAAAGTGTTTTGACTCAGTGTCTCCTAAAAATTACTTCTCTCAGACAGTGTCTCCTAAAAGTGATTTCTCTCAATGTCTCTTTGAAGTGATTATGCTCAGACAATGTCTCCTTAAAGTGATTTCGCTCAGACAATGTCTCCTAAAAGTGTTTTAACTCAATGTCTCCTAAAAGTGATTTCGCTCAGACAGTACCCTAAATATTATTTCAATCTTACAGTGACTTTTCTCCTAAAAGTGATTTCGTTCAATGTCTCCTAAACGTGATTTCAATTGGACAATGTCTCCTAAAAGTGATTTCACTCAATGTCAACTTAAAGTGATTTTGATCAGACAGTTTCTCCGAAAAGTGTTTTCACTCAAACAATGTCTCCTAAATGTGTTTTCACTCAGTTTCCTAAGTGATTTCACTCAGACATACCTTTCTTTTTCTTCTACTTCTTCTACTTCTGCGTCTTCTGCTTCTAAATTGAATGTGTTGAACAATTTACAACCTTTCCAATCACTGCATATTTTTTGTTTTTAATTTTTGTTATTGCACATAACCATCATGAACAGATGAATCAAACATTGGCATCGATGCGGTCAAACAAGTTTCAGTAAACTTCTTGTTACGTGGAAGCAGCTGGTGTGTGTAATATCTAAAACTTCATGACAGGGTGCAGCTATCTCACTAATCCACGAGACCAATAGCAACTAACATCTTCTTGCCTGGCAAGATTTTTACTGGTCCATCATCGCGCTGCATGATATTTAATATATTTATAATATAAAATTCACTTCAAATGATAATGCAGTATGACTAAAATATACTGAGTCACACTTTTTATCGCAATTTTTGTTCACTTTATATTTATACCAATATAAAAAAGGAAAAACGAGAAGAATAAGGTAAAGAAGGGTCTGAAAACTGATATTGATCGTCTGACTGGTCACTGATGCTGAGAAGGAAAGGGGGTGGGGCAGCAAGGGTGTGTGTCCCGGAGACGACAATGCACAATAGCCAGCTCCTGGATCCAGGCGGCCCTGCAACTAGTGATAATAATTTTAAGAAGCGTCAGAATTTTCTCTTGGAAGAGGACTGGTTCTGTCTGCACCTTTGATTCATGTTCATACTTGATAGTCTTACCGATAGGTTATACATCATTCATTCCAGTTTTACCCATTTGCAGATTGGGCTATTTTCCGTTCCAGCCAGTGGTCCACAACTGGTTTATCAAAGGCCGTGGTATATCCTGTCTATGGGACGATGCATATAAAAGATCCCTTGCTGCTTATCGGAAAGAGTAGCATATGTGGCGGCAGCGGGTTTCCTCTAAATACATATGTCTGAATGACCATAAGATTGGCGTCCAATAACCGATGATAAAATATAAATCAATGTGTTCTAAGAGGCGTCGTTAAATAAAAAAAACTTTACTTTTCATTCCAGCACTGAAAACATATATTAAGATACATTATAAAATGTTCAAAGAAGAACAGTTTTCAAGATACTTTCACCATTTTACTAAGACATCCACTGGACCATCTTCTGCATATACACTGTTTTGATCTCAATAATAACTTTGTCATTGATATTCATTTAGAAGACACGTTATGTTTCATAAGCCAAAGAGTCTTCCAAGGCCATTTTCATGCCACCTCTGACATCACGTTATTTTATCTGGTTCAACATAGACCGCAGGTTTGATTTTTCCTCTAAATGATATATATAAGCTATTCTGTTGTATCTAGATTTGTTAAAACTGTCAAGTTTTACCTCCTCTATTTCAGAACAGGGCGGAAACAAGTGAGCATTCTATTCCACACTCTAACGGGAGTATTACTCATAACATCTGTCACAATTTTAGCAACAAAAGGTAAAATAAATTTAAAATATAAAGCTAAAATATTATATTTAGTTGATATGTTTGATGAATAAGCCAGTACTTAAAATTATATAGAATATAACAATGTATTACCTAACACTGTGATTGGCTAGTAGTTAGTAAGTTCATAATTATTTTATCTACCTGTGTTGTTTATTTCCAGGTGATACTGATATAGGACAAACATCATCGACTGTGTTAAACCTACTTGGAAAATTCGCTATAACTGCTTCGTTTAATTCATTATTTGTGTATGCGCCAGAGCTGTTTCCTACCAATCTGAGGCATGTATACTTATTGTCAATAGGTAATTCATATCAAAATATTAATATGCAAATGAGGTCACTTAAAGAAATACCATTTCTGTCAGTGGTCCACAACTGGTAACGAAAGTTGTGGCGTGTTTGTCTTATATTTTCACTTGTTTGACACACGTCCCTGAATTGAAGCATGTGTGGATGGTTAAAATTGCTAATTGCAATACAATTAGTTATTTTAAATACTAATGTCTTTCAGAACTGCTGGTTTGGGATTGTCGTCTGCTGCTGCCAGGATAGGCGGGATGGTTGCACCATACTCAAGAATTCTTGTAAATATATTTGTTTAAACACTATTTTATTCCACCAATATTTTTAGCGGGAACGATCGGTCGACAGGCTAAAAGCCTATATTAGAACCTTTCCCATATACAACAACAGTATATCATTAATGGATGGCAGACAAGTGAACAAACAAAAACTTACATATGTACATACATACATACATACATACATACATACATACATACGTTCATACATTACATTAATATATTTAACTAAGTAACGTGCTAAACAAATATGGTGTGTGCTTTTAGGATTTACCTTAAAAAAAGATGAAAGTAAATGGATCATTTTTTGTTGGAGTTGCCCTTTTTAAAATAGTCTTATAAACGTTTTTATCTATAACGAAAGAATATTTTTAGAAACCTGAACGACAAAATCTCCTTCATGTATAAAACCGTATCTCTACACAAGACAAACAGTCCACTAAAAGTACACATGAATCACCATACATTTAATAAGTAGTGAAAAGTGCAATGATTTCAACTGATTTCTTTCCTTCTTATTTCTCCCAATACCCACTTTCTTTTTCCACCTTTGAAATGCTACTTTCATTCCTTTCTGACAGCACCACCATCTGTGAAATTGCAACTGATTTCTGTGGTTTTTAACAATTAGACGATTTTATTTTCAGAGCCGACATGTGATATGGGGCCCAGGAGCGTTGTTTGGTGTAATGTGTCTCCTAGCTGCCTTCCTGGTAGGGTATCTTCCAGAGACCAAGGGCAAAGAACTTCCAACAACTATAGAAGAAATGGAATACTCCATTACTGTGTCAAAAGGAAAAAATAAAAAACAAAATCCGAAAGAATGATGTGTATTGTGAATTCTGGTCCAAATTTTGGTCAAATCTGCGGATCTAGGTGATGTTCCCAGGGGCCTGCCTCCTCCCAACAAATTTTGCGATTTCTTTAAAATTACTATTTTAATTTTTATTATTATTTATTATTATTATTATTTAACGATAAAGAATCCGAAGATTCTTTAGGGCCATCCCCCCCGATAGATTTTCTAGATCCGCCACTGTAACCGCTTTCGGAATGTTAACCTAGAAACTGAAATGATAAGTAGTTCGCCATAATATTTGTGAATTTATTATTAATACATGCTCTCATTAAAAATAATAAATGGTAATCCACCAGTCATTTCAATTGTTTTGTTTTCATTTTCTGGAATTTCTAGAACACGTAATATGTGTATTCAATGCGCTTTGTTTCACCTACTTCACCAAGTGTTGATACTATTCTCAGGGACGGATCCCATAATTTTAGAGGGGTTTCGAAAAACTGTATTAAGAAATTTAATTTTCAAAATGGAATTGTCGAAAGTATGTTCACATCTAATAAATGGAGAAAATATTTGTAAATTCTTGCAAAATAAGGTTGTTTACACACTGTAGACCCTCTTCCCCCTCCTCTCGCCTGATCCTCTTCATGGAACCGCTTACATTACAAAATAAAGTTTGTTTTATTTAACGACGCTTCTAGAGCATATTGATTTTTATATTATCATCGACTATTGGATGTCAATCATATGGTCATTCTGACACATAGGCTATTCTTTCCGATAAGCAGCAAGGGTATTTTAAAGGCACCATCACAGAGACAGGACAGCACAATCCACGGCCTCACAATCCACGGCCTTTGATGAACCAGTTGTGGACCGCTGGATGGAACCGAAAATAGCCCAAACTGCAGATGGGCTACATTACATGCATGTAATATACACATGGGAAAAATCTGGTAATCTGGTGAAATATATCTCATCCACGGCAATATATACACACACACATACATACACACACACGCACACATACACACACATACACACACATACACACACATATAAACACATACACTCATTCACACATACATACTTACACACACACTCACTCTCACACACATATACATACATGCATACACATACACTCGGTCACACAAACACACATGTATACACACACACATACACACACACACACACACTCAGTGTGAGTGTATGTATGTGTATGTATGTGTGAGTGTGTGTATATATGTATGTATGTGTATGAGTGAGTGTGTGTGTATGTGAGTGACTGTGTGTATGCAAGTGTGTG
>JAULBS010082151.1:0-18925 GCA_032355785.1 Symmetromphalus regularis | reverse complement strand
ACCAAACATGGTACACATAATACCTTTCTTACTACTGGTTGCCCATATTTTAAATACTGTAGCAATAATTTTCTTGTTTGTTCATAATTTATGATATATGTAATATGTAACATTGAGATATGAAGATATGTACATATATGCAGTTTTTCAAAGATTTTGTTATCCATAATTAAATACTGCTGAATCTAAATGAATTCAAGACAGTTGGCAGTGCTGCCATCTATTGATAATTTGTTGTAGGGAGTAATCATATGCATGTCAAGATAGCAATAGTTGTGTATGCCAGAGTAATAGCCTGCCTTACACAGAAGCCTGCATTTGTATGGGAGGTGAACAGTGCAAAAATCCACACAAACTTTCATCAAATGATTCAGAGGATGATGAGTATGATGATGTTTCTAATGACATTTACAACAAATTCATCATTTTAAGAAGTGACCTTGACAAATGCATTTCCATGAATTCTGGTGATCTAAAAAATATCCCCAATTTAGTTGAAAATGACACCTTAAATGTTTATCTACACTGTTTGGTTCCAAACTTAAGCACGTTTGACCCTTAGAGGAGAGGGACTGGCAGCCATCTTTGATTTGACCTCCCAGAGGTCAGATCTGACTGCTAGAAATTTCATGCTTTTCCCATAAAATACACAATTGCTCTAATATGAGAGCTTATCAACTGCACTAATCACGATTTGCACTTGATCTCCCCCCACTCCCCTCTTCACAAATTGAGATTTTCCCTATTATTGCTGCCACATTCCAGCTATACAACTGGGCTAGAAATACTCCAGAGGGGTCCCTCAAGCAGCCTGAAGTGTCAAACCAACTGTGTAATGGGTGTTACACGAAACCATTTGGAGTAGGTCCTGGCTCCCGGACTACAATAGACGTTTGGAGCCACTGATAGTTTGGGATACTGGATATACATTTGTTAGAATTGGAAAACAATCATCAGATCTGTTTCACTTAGTCCAGTCATGTGATTTTCACTTTTATTTAGGCACACTTTGATATCTGGTTAATGGCATTCTCTTTATTTTTGAAAATAAGCCCATTAGGATTGTCATTAAGTTCTATTTTTGTCATCTTAGCATTTTAACGGTAACACAATAACGCAATGTCTAGGCACATTTTCAATTGAATAATATCTCCTATGGTCATTGTTAATTGACATTTTTAAACTGACCTTAATGGTTCAGTGGTAGAACATCTGACCGTCAAACTCAAAACCTGATGGAGGCTGGCTCTAACTTGACTACATGTTAAACTGTATCAAATAGCCGATGATTAATAAAATAAATAAATAAAACTGGTATAGCAATCATTACAAAAATATCAATATTGTATAACCTCTCGTAAAAGCCCCATTTTCCTGTCATAACATATTTTCAAGCAATACAATAATCTGTTGTTGATAGAGGCACCAAATTTGCATCTTATGATTATAAAATACTGGATCATTTAAAAAATATATCTAGAAACGTATTTGTTGTGCTGTTTTTAATAAATGATGAAATATTGACAAAAACAAATTTTAAAAGTATTTTTTTTAAATGCACAAAGGATAGGTTCTGTGAAATGCTAGATAAAATGAATGATGAAAAGAAAAGGTCTTTTCAATATTTGACAAAAATTACATTAAACTACTGACTTCATTTGGCGACACACAACCAGTGGTTCACAACTGGTTCATCAAAGGCCATGACGTGTGCTATCCTGTCTGTGGAACGGTGCATATAAAAGACACCTTGTTGCTTATCAGAAAGAGAAGCCTATGAGGCGACAGCAGCTTTCTTCTAAATAAATGTCAGAATGACCATATGATTGACATTCAATAGCTAATGACAAAATAAAAATCAATGTGCTCAAGAGGTGTCGTTAAATAAAACAAACTTTACTCTTTTTTTTTCTAGACATTGTTAAATAAAACAAACTTTCCTTTTTTTTTTCTAGAGGCATTGTTAAATAAAACAAACTTTACTAGTTTTTTTCTAGAGGCATTGTTAAATAAAACAAACTTTACTTGTTTTTTTCTAGAGGCATTGTTAAATAAAACAAACTTTACTTGTTTTTTTCTAGAGGCATTGTTAAATAAAAGAAACTTTTCATTTGGCTACAGAACTAGGGGATGTACAGTTAGTGAACCCTAAAACAGCGTAACTTTGAATTATTTCGTAACTGTGAATAATAACACAGAGGTACGATTTGGGTTTGTCATCTCCTAGATAATAATCTCCTTCAGTACTTGAGTCAGTTTCACATTCATTTAATGTTATCATTCCCAGAACACCAAGAGGTTGAATATGTAGTTATGTACAGTTTCATCCACTCATGTTTAAACAAAGTCACTAAAGATTTGTGTTTTCACTCACAATAAGGTCCAAGGTGACAGGAACTTCGTCTTTAGGCCAGTGGGTGACAACTAGTTTACCAAAATCTCGGTTTCTTGATTTAACAGAATAGGAAAGTCCTCAGGAAAAAAATCTCTTTCTGCTAATTGATAAAAAAAAATAAACAGTAGCCTACATGTATATGATGGTAGCATGTTTTGTTTCTCATACGTTGACCTATGTTCTGGGAAATGAAGGTGCAACCCCAGCACAGCACACTTTAACTATAATTGGATGTAAACACCAAAAAAAGAAAACAAGACAAGAACATATGTTTTTACTTTTTTTATTGGTAGAATATATATATTTATGTATATATATAATATATTTACTTATGACCCAACATCACAGAATAAATATAGTGACTATCTTGAAAGCTACAGATAAGATGAAACTCAATTATTTATTATTCCACAATGCCTAACAACAGATCTAGAAATCTTGGCTGAATAGTAAACATTTTGGCCCAGAATATCAACAGATAATATTCCTAATACGTAAAACAAAAAATGAACCCTATCTACAGCATATGATTGCACATAATTCTTTTTTCATCGTATCTTTTATTCCATTTTAAGACCACAAAAATGTTTACTTAAAAAGGTATTCTTAGAGAAGCTTCAACTGTACCTGGATTTTCATATTTTATGAAAAATCAATATGATGGTTTTGTCTCAAGTGTACAGTTCATGAAAATATTAACCCTTTTACCATTACAGGCCACATTAAAACAGGACATGATCAACAAAGGAAAGATGGTGAAAAGTTAAGAAAACAATATAGACGACAGTTATGGTATTTTTACGTACAACGTTTATGATATCTTTGAAAACAAATGAAAGGTATTCATTGCTTTGCCCATCGTGCAATAACAGCAACATACCAAATTTGATTCCGATATGTGAACAACAAAAAAAGTTAATCTGTTGAAATAAGTTTGCAAACAAGGACCACACTTCAGTTACAAAAAGATGAATCCATTAAAATTAACTTTAGAAAAATCTACCTATTGAAAATTCAATGAATTGTCTCTTAAAAGCTGAATTCAAACTTGGTCCCAATTCAGTAGTGAAAAGAGTTGCCGTTCTTCTTATCAGTGATTATCTCGTAACAATTGATTATTAGACGCTAAATATAATGTTTAATCATTATTTGTATAAAATGTTACCTATGATGAAACTGTTTAAAAAAGCAAACCCAAACATAAAGAATGATTTTGCAAATTTTCTTATACCAAAATACCCAGTAGAGGGAAATGATTTCCAGCAATTGTGAAAATTCTCCTAGAACATTCATCAACTCTAAGATACAATGTACATTATGAAAAATGAGAATATATTATTTAGCATGTTTCAATAAACAAGAATGCCATCTCCACTACAATAAAAGTAACATGTATAGAACAAACCATTATAGGTATACATACTGCTACATGTACATGTGTAAAAAAGAAAAAAGAAGCTTTACAAGTATATCACGCTGTACTGCCATACAAAGCCTCTAAACAAACAAAACTTTGTAATGCTCTATGTACATTCACATGAAAAACGTCCCAACAAAAACATGAAAAAGTAAAATTGTTTAAATATTGATATATCATGACCAAAAATAATGGCAAGTCCCAATATCAGCATGCTGGTCACACTTTTAAATAGTATGGATGCTTATAAAATATTGACCTCTGGATTTAAAGCAAATACAGTTCATAGGGTTTAACACTGTACAAATTACATGCAGATGAAGTTCTTCAACTTTGTTTTAAGTCGCATGTCCAGATAAAATATTTTATAACAATGGGTCCATATATGTTATTAATCAAGGGCAGGCAATCTTTCCAAGGAAGATAACTCCATTCCAAATGGTAAACAATAGGTAACTGGTATTATTAAATAAAACATTGCACAATGGTTTGATTAAAAATTTAATTTAGACATCCCACTATAATAATATAACTGATAAAAACAACAAAAAACATTGGTCCCAAGGCATGCTCAAAAATATAAAATAGCATACGTTTTTTAACAGGGGTTCAAATACTGTCTTCCAGACCAGTTTCGCCCAGCAAACATAATCTCTGGCCTAAAAGTAGTTTGTTTTCCAGTCTGACTAATAATATCCTGTTGTGGATAAATAGTTTCGCATCTAATTAAGATTCTAATTTAAAATATATAACCATGCATGCAATTAACCGGTTTGTAAATTACTACAGCATCAACATTTAAACCAAACATTTATAAATACAATTTGCAATTGCAAGCCTATACAAACAAAATGAAAATGTTGCCATATTGTTTCCATAGTGACACATGTAATGTCATTTCTATCAATCACGTCTAAAGATCTTGTGAGGGGAAACAACTCTATTCTAACTGGACAGATCTATTAATTATTCTTTTGTTTTTAAGCAATAAAGCTATCTTCTAATATCTAATATCAGCATACGGGCTAAAAGAGTTTTGAAAATTTGTAAACCATCTACCTATTTTTGTTTTTAAGATTTGTTTCCTTTCTTTCAATATGATGATTTTCAGCCATTTTTCATTTCCTTTAAGTAGAAGTTTAAATTTAAAGATTTTTGGCCATTTTGTACCATGTCACATAGGTTTAGAACATGTTGGGGCCTGGCTAAAAACAAATTTCTTTAAATAGAAGCTTCAATGAATTTTGGCCATTTTATACCATGTCACGTTAGTTTATAGAATTTGCTTAGATAAACTAGTTTTCTTTTAATAAGTAGAAGCTTAAAAAAAGATCATTAAAAACAGCTAGAAGCTTAAATTTGATTAATTTCTGCCATTTTGTACCTCGTCACATTTTTAGAACATGATGGTGGATTGCTAATATTTAATTTCTATGAATTTCTGCCATTTTATAGCATGTGAAGTTTTCCTTTTTTCAGGGTGAAAATAATCTTTATAGATAATAATAATAATAATAATAATAGTAGTGAATGGGACAAATTTAAATAGAGCCAAACCTGCATTAAGCAGCGACACAAGTCCAGTGTAATAAAGATCATAATTATGTGAACAGACAGAATAGAATGGTGGTCCTTTAAGACTGGTTATGGTTTAATACAGGTCTATTGATGAAATGAAAGAACAGAAATGTCGCCATTGTAGACAAGGGGCTGCTTAAAAGAGCTGGTCACTTAAGCAGGTGACAGGAACATGTTAGGCGAAGGTGGACATTGTGAAAATAGGTGTGGCAATTTTACACTAGAAACGAGTGCTGATGTGACTATGAGGCTGTCTTTGGGTGACAACATTTTAGTGTATTCATGTTAATAGTTTACTTTAATACATGTTGTCACCAGGCTGAGAAATAATCATTTTTGCTGTACCAGTCATTATAGGAATTAAGTTTGTGCCAGTGATTAGAGAAAATGTTCTTGTTTTTGTTTTGTTTAACAACACCACTAGAACACGCTCTTGTTTTGTTTAACAACATCACTAGAACACGCTTATCTTGTTTTTGTTTTGTTTAACAACACCACTAGAACACGTTCTTGTTTTAACAACACCACTAGAACACGTTCTTGTTTTGTTTAACAACATCAGTAGAACACGTTCTTGTTTTGTTTAAGTGACAATATACCATACACTAGACACCTAACAGCCACTGAATAAACAATGTGCTGGGATGTCAACAAACAAACAATCCTTTCCTTTCCCTAAATGACAACTATAAACATAAATCATTACTTGTTACACATTTCACCCTTAGAATAATAGAATCTATCACCATTGTGAGGTATAGAATAATAGAATCTATCACCGTTGTGAGGTATAGACAAGGCAATTCCAACCCAAGGGAGAAAATGTGCTTATGATGGCCTACGTTTACTGAGGCCCTTACAAAAACAGTTTCTGCCGCAGGTTGGAATTATCTTGTCTATACCTCTCAAACGGTGATTGATTCTTTTTCTTGCCCACTTAAATGTAAAAGCAAAACTTTTAAAACTAAAAAAAGAAGGTATTTCCCGCAACATGATGTTAAGTTGTACTTTTCTTTGTTTTAGTGACGTCATTTGCACTTTTATAAATTATAATGACGTCATATTTAGTATAGGCATTTCATTTTTTTATTTGTTCTATATTAATTAAAATGTTATTATTACTTTAGATTTTTAATTTAAATGTTTATTTCAATCCCTGCATGTATTTACAGCAAACAAAACAGAGCTATCTCCTAATAAGTAGTTCCGTTATTAGTTTGCCAGAAAGGCGTATGTAGAAATCGTCTAGCCCATGGGTCGGACAGATTTATCTAGCCCTAGGGTCAGACAGATTTTTCTAGCACCGTGTAAAAGCTGGATAACCCTGTATAGTGGGCAAGAAATAGTGTTGCCAAACTGGTGTGCCTAGTGTATTAAAACTATATACTGACTTCAATCACCCAAACACAGCCTATGACGTAAATGAGCTTTGAGCAATGAGAAAAGGCATTGTTCTGTACAAAGTGTTATCAGGGCTAGAAATTAACAAATCATTTTTACTCGTCTGGGGGACTAGTAGCCTTAAAATGTTACTCATCACCATAAAAAATAACTATAGCCCCCATTTTACTTTTAACTTTGGAAAAATATCTACTGGCCTGGGTACTAGCATCAGTAAGTATTTACTCGCCCCCAGCGATTTTTCTCTCCTTGGTCAGGGAGGTGGGGGGTGAGCGTTAGTTTCTATCCCTGGTGTTATGAATGTAACAGTCTCCCAATGACAGAAAATAAATACACATATAAACAATACAGGTGAACAATACACACAGAGAAAGCAAGACTGGCATATTATAATAAATAAATTTACATTCTTGTCTAAAACTATGAGATGGCATCTTGTCTATCTACAGAATAAGTTAAAATAAGAAATTGTACAGAATAACAATATGACGTGGTCTGTAAAGTTTGAACCACATAACTTACTTTGACTAAATGACCTATTTCTGAATGACCTTTGACACATGGATAAAAATTAAATCATGTGATTAATGTTTTTTCACCTTCTCACACAACTGCTAAACAAATCCATGGTGGATGCATATAGTAATATAGTTTGCTGCTCAAGTCGTCTTATCACTGTTTAATGCAACAACATTTTGTAGCATATGACAGTTGCATCGTTGTTAAAATGAATTAAATTTAATTATAAAGTAACCAAACTGTGAACCCTAACATATGGTGTTTTTTTTTTAGCCTGGTTGAGAGGTAGGGGGGAAGGGGTGTGTCGTTAAAAATTGTAATTAATTATAATAGTTGTATTATTATAAACTGAACAGCAAAAGAAATACAAATTTAATTTGCACTGTTTAACTGAATAAAAGTTAACCATATTTTGACGTTGGCTGTTTTGCTTACTGGAGGCATGTGCAGCATTAGTTTTATGGTTTTATGAATTTGATTAAATGGGATCTGAACAAACATTTGCGTTTCTTTTGATATTCAGAGTAGATACTACAACTGTAAATTCATTTTTATAAAAGTTCTGAGCAGAACAGACAACTGTTGGCTTTCAACTAATCGAAAGTGGATTAGTTGGTTGATGTGTCTAATCTGAAAGCTGTAAACAATCTGTACAGTTTATAAGCACCAGACTGAATATTTCGGAACTATATTTCCAATGTTTGTCAGAAATAACTGTTTTGGACACCATTTTATTGTCAATTTAATGAATAGCAGACCAAATGTTACTAGTCCTGTCAGGAAACAGGAGAGCAATCCCCGGCTCACCTGAGTATCATTCACGAAATGCTGAAGGTGAATGAAACACTCATCATTTCACATTTGAGGCGAGTGCGAGCAACCACTTACCTATAGAGTAGAGAACTGTTTATGCAATATGAAAATGCTGAAAGCATGGTTTTTGTATACACAGCAACACTACACATCATTGTTACCACATGTCGCAGCCAGAACCTAACCCAAGATACTACACTAGCTTTCAGCCTGTTTTAACATTCTCATTTTGTTTTGATTTGCAAACGGCTAAAAAGCAAAACAAAAACAAATTCCCACCTAATGATGAAAAACAATAAAAAATCTCCGTAAAGTGGTAAACATTTGAAATACCTCAAAAAACTGAAATGTAGCTGTTGAGGCTTCCTGTTATTTGTCTAGTTAACTTAAGTAATCCACGCATACAATATATCATCAGGGTTTCAGCTGACTTTGTAAAATAGGGGTGCCTGAGACTCATCCGTTTCTTTTCTGTGGTCCCAGCCTAAGACCTAAGGGTCCCAAATTTAAGAAGACTGGCAGAAAACAGTTTTTGCATTAAGAACAAAAAGAGTATTGTATACATTTTTAAGTTTGTTTTATACTGAATATATTTATTTAACTTTTATGATACTGAAAGTTCCCAGTACGCCCCCCAACCCAACACACTATTGTTTATTCATACCCAAGAGAATTATAATTGAATCCAATGGGATGCAGCATCTTTAAAGGATTCCAGGTGATATTCTGTTGTATCCTTTCAGGAGTGGCGCAGACAGTACCACATGGAGTACTGATTGGCCAAATAGCATTTTTATAATATTTCTTATTTCTGCATAAGTAACAGTTCTTTGAAGGCTCGGCTTGGTTGCGTTTGGCAATCTTGAGCCGTACCATTGTTTTTCACGCAGTGCCCCACCCCACACTGCCTTTACATATATTTTGTGATTCCAGTAAACCCTTGTATTAAGTAGTAAAATAAGATCAAAGTGAACAAAGAATCACTTCGACAAAATGCTTCAATCGCTATATTACAATTTTAATAATATTTCCAAACAGATAATAGTCTGTTTGCTAAATAATAAAAACTTACTAAATACACATGCATCTCAAGACAAATTCTTAAAAATATCTCATTTTATATTATTATTTTATCTTAAAGAAACATTAATAACATCTTGATAAAGGTCAACCTCTTCCTGTTAGAATGATTCCAGAAATGAGGGAAGTCTGGGGGTGGATGCAGAGAATCCACTGCTGAATCCAGCCCCCAGTCAGATGTACATCATCACTACATGTAGTTATTTTTAGATGTATAGGAGTAGGGTAAAGCTATATTACCACTGTATGAAAATACAATTTAGAGAATGTGGGCGGTGTATGTAAAATATCCCTGCACACCACCCTTACCTGCCTATCCCCTGATGTAAACTTTTCTGGAAAAGCACAGGCCACACTTTTTTTATTTTATACATTATGGATCCAGCTGTCGAAATTCAGATCATCTTGCGACGGCAATTTAGTTTAAATAATAATAAAATAAATACCCGATGATACAAAAATGCCGTCACAGATCAATTTTGCAACAATGTTTTTGCAATGGCACTGCTGATTGCCATCGCGAATTTCGAGGCCGGTGGATCTATACATTTTGAAAAAAATGGAATAAAAATAAAATTTCTTTGTGATACTTTTTAAAATTTTTCTCCCCAACCATCTCTGAACCAGTACATACTGAATAGAATTATAGTAACAAAAATTAATTAAATTTAAAAACAAATTAAGAATTAAATTTTGTGAATTTATTTAATTACTTTGTCAAATACAGTACTATGTCCCCAAAGAACTACATATATATATGTAAAATTCGACTCAAAGCGAATCTAGAATTCATTATACTGGGTATGAGTTTGTGTAAGTTAAAACAATATAGGAAATTCTGTTTTATTTTTATTCAATCCTCCGGCTCAGGAATCTTCCTTTCAAGATCCATAACCAAAAAAGAAGAAAAAGTGTAGCCTTATATAATAAAATTCTTTTCACCATTCAACACAGGCGTCACTGATCACATGTAAGTATCACATTTTATATAAATGTCTTCTCTAGTCAACTTTGGGAAAAGAAAACACTGATCCTCTATTTATCTTTCTTTTAACTCTTTCGGCACCAAAATACTTTTACATGACAACTGGGCCCACCGCCAGATTGTTTTAGACATTTTAGATGTTGTTGACGTCATCATTATCGTAAACATTTTCTCAATCTTTTATGTCATTTTTGCTGTCATTGTTAGTATAAATATCGACTTCAGGCTCATTTCAAACTCAGATTTGTTAAATATGATTGATAAAACATTGTTTACATTTCTTGTACCTGTTTTGAACTTTCCGGAGATTTTTGAACTTTTAAGATAGAACAAATCCGATAAAGTCACATAAAAACAATGCTATTTTCTTAGCTGACAACAGCTGACTAAAGGCTAGCCTATGCTACTACAAATAGAATGCATGTCACCAAAAACCTAGCGGGAATTTCGCGAAAGAATGAGACACAACTCTATCTGTTTATATGTCGACTCAGATCGCCTGTGGCGATACAATCACGTTTACTGGCAGTCGACTTTAGTCGTACATGGCGCCAAAAGAGTTAACTAGTTTTTTAAATCTGTGCAAAATATAAAAATATTGAGGGAATTTAGAAAACTTTCTACATTCATGCAGTCCCTCCCTGAAACAAATAATTATAATTTTTCATTTTCATTATTACTTACGGCATATTTAACAAAACTAATACAACCCATATTTGAACTAAACTGATGATGGGTAATCTCAAGTTACATAAATGTAATCTATTCTTGTTATTTACGTTTATAACTAATGGGAGGCAACTCTGTTAACTCTGCGACATTTAACATATATTCTATTTAGTCCTGCTTTTGTTAGGTTTATGTAAATTATGAGGAAAACGTAACCATATTGAGATATTTGAGGTAAGAAATATAAAGAATATGATTAAATTCAGACAACAAGGTTAACAGGAAATTTAAAAATAGATATTTTACAGTTTGTTTTCAATGTTCGGACACTGACCGTCAAGTAAAAACCATTGATCAAATGTTAGATGTTTCACCGTGTTTCTCATACCCAACATGCAAATTCTGCATGAGTCAGAATAATTAAGACAATAAGAAAAATACCATTATGAAGAAGCCATGTTAGTTCACCAGATGACCAGTGCTGTGCAGAGCTATACACTAAATTCTAGCCATAACCAGCAATGATGTAACATAACCAGCAATGATGTAACATAACCAGCGATGATGTAACATAACCAGCGATGATGTAACATAACCAGCGATGATGTAACAAATGAATGACTGTGAAGAACCACTGATAAAAACCTGCTGTTGTATACTATCATAAATGGGGGACTGTTGAGAATATTTTCATTCTTAATCTTTATATCTGTATAGTATATAGTATAAGAAATGAGGGACTGTTGAGAATATTTTCATTCTTAATCTTTATATCTGTATAGTATATAGTATCAGAAATGGGGGACTGTTCAGAATATTTTCATTCTTAATCTTTATATATGTATAGTATATAGTATAAGCAATGGGGGACTGTTGAGAATATTTTCATTCTTAATCTTTATATCTGTATAGTATATAGTATCAGAAATGGGGGACTGTTGAGAATATTTTCATTCTTTATCTTTATATCTGTTAATACACAGGTCGTTTTGTTATAATTTCAATTTATTTTCTAAATAATATCTATTCTGTATACTTTGTAACAATCCCTTTTTTCCCCCCATTAATATGTGTTATCTTTGTAAAAGAGAAACACTTAAATGAAAAAAAAAAAAAAATTCCACCCCCCAAAAAATTAAATTAAAAATAACTGTTGTGTCCCTTAAATAACAAATTTTGCACCCGCTCCTGACTGTGTAAATCTCTGCACATGGCACGTGACATAGACTGAACTACTACCAGTCCGAAATATGTAAAGGTGCAACAATATGACCAAAACCGTATTGCGATATTTTGCGATACAGCACTCACATTGCAATACATACTGCAATACAGATGGATTAATTATCAAGATATGATAGTCATATTTTGATACTATCATACTAATTACTAAATATATCATGAAAAAAGATAATATATAGACACAGTAGATTGTTATGTTTCAATTAAATGGTATTATTTAGCCACTGCGAGACCAATACTTGAAGCTGATGTAGTGACTACGATGATTAATAGATTAGGCATATAGTTAAAAGTTTTATACTTACCATTAATTTTGATAATTCACTACTGTAATTTCAAAAAAGAACCAACAAGAAAACACGACTATAAATTTGATGTATTTAAGTCATTTTATTTATAACTTACTGCCATAGTGATGGGTTTTATAAGATGGATACTTGTTAGATAGATATATGGTGATACACGAAACCATACTGCAGTATGTATTGCACTAGGCATGTATTGCAATATATCAGTATAACATTACACCCCTAGAAAAATGATAAAACATAACAACAGACTATACAATTATTTATGAATAGTAATAACCAGATCCGTGGAAACCTCATCCAGTAAACCCACAATTATGAAGCACATAGACACTAATCATATTACACATACATCAACAAAGGGCGGAGTCAACATTTAGCCCCGCCCATATCACCAATGATCCAATAAAATCTGACTTGAGGAGCAATTAATATTCATTATTATACATATTTCAGCTTATTGAAAAGGCAGCACCATATGAATAAAATCCCTACTGCTTTGCAACATGTACGTACATACAGACAACGGACTGTGTTACGACCTTGTTTCATCAATAACATCAAGGCAAAATAACTCATTTCTCGTAACGACCAAAGAATAGATTTTTTTCAATTTTTGATCAAGAAGCATACTGTACAATATCAAATGGGAAAGTGACTGTTATCTTACATGACTAGTTTGTGAACACAGGCTTTCTCTAACAGGTGAGAAATATTAATGTAACTGTTGAATAAGACAATATATATCTGAATACGCACACTCTTCATGTGCCGGGAGCCGATCCCCTATCACATTATAACAAGCAGTTATCAAACAGACATTGCCAGAAAAAGAAAAAAAAAAGATATTTCATAACAATTAATTATGTACATAAATTAACACTTCATTTGTTAATGTAAATGCTGATAATTAACAAAACAATATCTGTCAAAACGTTTAAAAACATTAACGAGCAGTTAACCACTGAGGAATTCTGTGTAATATTAACACCACCAATGTCATGGAAGAATTTCTACATTTCCCCAGCCACAATAAGCAAGGTCTAGGTTAAGAAGTCCGAGTGAGTTCACGAGGTCAACTATCAGCAGACATTAATTAACAGTAACCGACAGTAAACAAAATGAAGTCCCACACTGATAACAAAAAAAAACCAAAACCCCATCTGCAACAGTGCAACAAGAGGGTCAAGCTAGAGCAGATTTTAAATACATTCCAAAATTGTTTAACTTTACTGGCAATCACAATTCTGGGCTCAAATAAACCTCAGAATTTTTACAATGATGAAACAGGTTTCTCATCTGTTGTCTCCATTATGGTTTCTTGTACTCTTACTCCCAGCACCAGCTGTACAAAACAAATTCAACAATTCATTTGTGATTATTTTTTCTTCCTCATAATTCAGTTGTCATGTTTTTTAGTTTGTTTATTTACCCACATTATATTTTATAATTTTTATCACACGCAATTCATGTGTGATTTTTCTCCCTCAATAAATCATTTACAAGTTTTTGCCCAATAAACTTATTTCCATTTTGACCAATGGGATATTTTAATTTTTTCTCCCCGTTAGCGTATCCAACCGTCTTTTCCACTGACAGACAAACTACCATTGGTAAAAGGAAATATTTTTTTTTGTATTTCAAAAAGATGTCCAATCTCTCGTCTTCTTTATGTAAGTTCCTCCCTGCCTTCAGTACCATCCCTTCAATGTGTAATAGTGGCATTCCTTGCAGAAACGGTCACATAATCTTACGAATCGGATCGACCTATATAGTCAATAATGTGTTGAGTCAAAAAGGCAATGAGAATAGCGAGAATCACAAACACAACAACAATAATGGCCGCCCACTGCTGGTCAGTCAACTGTTTGGGCTCGGTTAACTTGGACTCGATAACTTTGGAGCTGTTCATGCGGACAGGTTCGGGACTTAGTGTTGTGAATGTCACACCGGGACTAAATGCGCCGATGATGTCTGCCATGTCATTATCCTCACGCTGTCGAATAGCACACACTCTCAAATGGTAGTCAGTCTTTGGTTGAAGGTTCTCCATCTTGAATTGAATGTTTGTCCCACGATACAACTGAAATCAAACTTACAGTTTTTTATATATGAAAAAAATAAATCATATGTTAAATTATGATTCTGTAATGCAAAGTAATTTTAGTATTTACCTGTAAACACATAAAACTGTCAACACCTGTTTCAGACCTGTTTACCCCCATTGGAAGCCATGCAAATTTGGACATCTGAAATGCTTAATCCAGGGTGTCAAATACGTAGTCTTACTGCTTGCTTGATGCACCCAAAATAATAGTAATACATAATTCTCTTTTCATTGCATTACTTAGGTTTTATTATTTTTTTTTCTTGTTGTAGTTATGAAGATACAATGGAAGTCGGCACAGCGTATTCACCCACACTACGGGAAATTCAGAGATTTGAACTCCCCATGGTGTGCACGTTAGCCCACTACGCTAACAACACGACCATATCCCACAACCACGTAGGTTTTATTACTCTTTTCAAGATACAATACACTTTGTAGTTAAGCTTGAGTAGTATTAACATGCCCACATCCATATTCACAGCATTTTTCACAATGGCTGACTAGGCTGTTGTGTTCAAACCTGTATGCACCCTAATGAAACGAATGGTGAGTTGTAATGCTTATCAAGTACTGTCGGTTATTGCATCTCTCTTGGGCAGCAAAATGTGAATGCAGCATATCAATTTTGTAAATCAGCATTTGAAAGTATGGATCTAAATGGTGACACGTCAAAAATATGGATCGGAAAGGGAAATAATTGAGCCAAATGCATAGCCAGAATGAAGTGATTTGTGTAGTTGAGCTGATGCATGCGTAGATGCGTAGTGATGTCAAATGTGTAGTTTTCTACGCTCTGCTGTTTTCAAAAACACATTACCAGGTGAAGTAAACCACAAGATTAGGATAGTTACTTAAGGTAGGGCTCATGTAAATCCAATTAATAATAATAATTATACAGTAAAGTACTCTTACAAAGAACTGCAAGGGACTATGACTATTGGTTCGTTATAGCAGTTGTTCGCTGTATACATTTTACTAAAGAGTAAAATTGGCCGCCATTTTGGATAATTAAATTTTTAATTTTTTTTTTGAAACAGTTAATTTATTAGCACAAATAAAACAATTTGAATAAAATAAGGGTTCAGTCATTCATGTTTTGAAACAAAGTCGATACTTTTAATCTGTTTAGTAATCGTTGGTCTCATAACCTGCAGGGCTGTTGCAATGTCGGCAATTGAGTCGAACAAAATTAGGTGCTTTTCTCTTACACGATTTGCTGTCCGTCATGATCTATCAAAGACTGTTCAAGAATTTCTAATATTTGTGTTACACAATCTCAAACACAATATCCGATTAATTAACGCTAATTAGTGTATTTTAGTGTAGTGAGTTTCACGTGTCAGTCTTCTTGTCAGATACCGTTGAAAAGTTAATGAAGTTGCAATGAAGTGAGACAGACTTAACACATGCTAAAAAGACAAAGACTGAGTGTATTTCCACTCAGGCTGTTATACAACAATACATTTAGTAAGCGAAACGAGAATATACCGTTAACAAACTTAGTCCTTAATTGACACCATGTTTCAAAGTAAACATTGGCAGCCATTCCCTGACTGATGTTTTAAGTGTGGTCGTTTTGCTGACATTGTCCATAATGCAGCTGATTGGTAAGATGCAAATTACTTTAACAAAAATTAGGTCACTTTCCGGTTGGCTGTATACACACTAATTTACACTGAAGTTGACATTTGGGACAAAATATTTTTCTTTTTTTTATAAGTTAATTCGTTATACGTGGTTCGTTCTAAACAGTGAAATTTGTTACTAATATATAGGGAGAAAAAACGGGACTTTACGATCAGTTCATTATATCCAGTAGTTTGTTGTAAGCATGTTCTTTGTAAGAGTACTTTACTGTAATAATAATAATAAAGAAAAAGAAAACAAAAACTGTTCCGGTTTGTACTTGTCTTATTGCTAATAAGTAAAGTATAAGTAGATATAAGTAATGAATAAGCTGCAAATAAATTATGTGCTAGAGAAACATAAGTAATCTTGCATAAAAGTACCTGCATGTACTCATATTACTACAATTATTATTATTATTCAATCTAAACTATAGTTTACAAACTGTAAGTATAAGCAAGGTATAATACAAGAAAATAAGTACTGTATAAGCAAGGTATAATACAAGAAATAAGTACTGTATAAGCTGTTAAGAAACCTACCTGCTTGTTACAGCTATAATCGGTCAATCCTAAATCATAGCTATAGTTTAAAACCTATTAAATACAGAGAATATTAAACAGTGTCTATTATAATACTGTATATATTATAATGAGTGTATTTTCAATTGCACATCACGAGCAGAAGTGAGTAATGTACAATTTAAAAAAACATAAGTTTTAATATATACGGTATTACACAGAACTCAGTTCAATATTGTATTTATTACTACCTGCTATCAAAGGATGGAATATTTGTTAGAGAATCCATAAATTCAAGTATATTGTAATTTAAAAATAACATAATGGGTAAGATGCATGATATCATTCATTATGATGTCATCACTCTGTAATCCACACATGTTGTGTTCGATATTTTTGCACAACTCCTGTATCTTCAACAGGTGGGTAATAAAAGCATGGTAAAAGCTTATAAATAACGGACTGTTTGTATCCATGACTTCAACAGGTGGGTAATAAAAGCATGGTAAAAGCCTATAAGAAACCGACCTGTTTGTATCCATGACTTCAACAGGTGGATAATAAAAGCATGGTATAAGTCTATAAGTAACGGACCTATTTGTATCCATGACTTCAACAGGTGGGTAATAAAAGCATGGTATAAGTCTATAAATAACGGACTGTTTGTATCCATGACTTCAACAGGTGGGTAATAAAAGCATGGTATAAGTCTATAAGTAACGGACCTATTTGTATTCATGACTTCAACAGGTGGATAATAAAAGCATGGTATAAGTCTATAAGTAACCGACTTATTTGTATCCATGACTTCAACAGGTGGGTAATAAAAGCATGGTATAAGTCTATAAGTAACCGACCTGTTTGTATTCATGACTTCAACAGGTGGGTAATAAAAGCATGGCATAAGTCTATAAGTAACCGACCTGTTTGTATCCATGACTTCAACAGGTGGATAATAAAAGCATGGTATAAACCTATAAGTAACCGACCTATTTGTATCCATGACTTCAACAGGTGGATAATAAAAGCATGGTATAAGTCTATAAGTAACCGACCTGTTTGTATTCGTGTTCGTGACTGTCGAGTCGCTGAACCTGCAGCAAGTAGACAATCACGTCGCCAGCCATTGGTCTACAACTCTGCCACTCCACCGTGCAGCTCGTCAGCGTCACATCATACAATTTCGGTGCTGAAACACGCAACAAATATCTGTTAATGACAAGCTACAAAATTCAGTTCCTACACTTATGACTGAACAATCTGTAACCTTCCAGGAGTCTAACCTGATGATGATGGGGAGATAACCCTTCTCATTGGCATGGTCAGCACCAAGAAGACATTCCACTTTTTGTTCAGTTTTGTCAAACCTGTAATTTTATTCTTTTACAGTAGAGCTTTCCATATTAAAACAGTGTTATATGGAAATAAGTATTACCACTCAGTACATCATTTTATCATCTTGTCAAAGTGATTTAGTATATAAATCATCATAAATTATATTGCTATTTTTCCAACCAGGTTTTTTATCTTCGTTTAAATGTGTCTTGTACGTTTTCATTATTTCAACACTGTATTAATAATGTTGTATAGTGGCTGATATAATTACACATTTTTGTAATTATGTTAATGTTAATCATTCATTTATTTATGTAATGTCGTCTTGTGGAGAGGCATATCGCTTGTTTGTCAATCCACTTCATTTATTGAATAAAATACTGTTTTTTAATTAAAAAAATCTCGACACATTGTAACACAATATACTACATCGATTAGTTTGACAAATTGGTATTTCTCACAATTTTGTCAGGAAATGCTTTATTTAACATCTGGTATGTATTTCCAATTTAAAATAGATTTAGATTGTGGTGTTCCATTGAGGTTTGTTGAATATTTTTGGTTGAGATATGTTTTTTTGCTTAAATATGTTAGTGTTACAATATTAGCTACAATAAATGTATTTAAATATGAGCTTATATCAAATATTTAAAATGTATGTGCCTGGCATGGGAGGGGGAGGAGCAATGATTGTTTTAAATGTATTTAAATATGAGCTTATATCAACAAATTTATCTTTATATACCTAGCATGGCAAAGGGAGGAGCGATGGTTGTTTTAAATGTATTTAAATATCAGCTTATATCAAATATTTAAAATTTACATACCTCGCATGGCAGGGGGAGCAGAGATGGTTGTTTTAAATGTATTTAAATATCAGCTTATATCAAATATTTAAAATTTACATACCTCGCATGGCAGGGGGA